>JARQOD010001170.1:0-106848 GCA_033576555.1 Oophaga sylvatica | reverse complement strand
CAGTCAAAAAGTCAGGGACATCCTGAGACTTGGGAGAGGCAGAAAAAGCAGGAGTGTCAGTATTAACACATTGGCAACCCCAACTGGTCACAGACACAGATTTCCAATCCAAAACAGGATTATGAGTCTGTAACCAAGAGAAACCCAGTACAATAATGTCATGCAGATTATACAGCACCAGAAATTTGCAACTCTCCTGATGATCTGGTTCAACCCTCATTATCACCTGAGTTGAAAACTGGGGTTTATTCTCCGCCAAAGGGGTTGTAATAATTATAGGGGATAACTCAGGAGACTTCTTGCGTGGAACAAGACAACTACAGGACACAGTCTTATAAGTGGAAAAGTCTATATTATCACACGGTGATTCCAACAGGTGCAAAGCAAAGCTCAAGACCACAACACTTGGTGTAGATAATAAATGCAGCTTAGCAGTCTATAGGAATCTTCAGAGAGAAATGCAATCAAGCAGAGAGTCTATGAAGCACAGTTAAACTTGAGGATACTTGACACGAATAAGTCTTGGTTTAGTCCAAGCACGGGTAGGCAGTTCAAATGATATCTTTAGCTCAACCAGGAAGGCCTGGGTGATAGTCTCAGTTTTAAGCAGCGCAGGGCTGCAACAGCTTACATGTCCAGCAAATGAAGATGGGAGTAACACAAGCAGCTAGATGAAGGAGGATTACTGGAAACCGGTGTATGCAGCAGGAACTCAGAGCAGAGTAGCTGTAAGGTTCTGTGTACATGTTCCTGAAACTCAGTTTTTCGTCAGCCATTTTACTTTCTGTCTTGCTGCAGCTATCTTGCCCTCAGTCAAAATGGAGTTTTCAGCTTGCATGTTCCCGCCCTGATTCTCTCCTTTTGCTTCTTAAGCAGCCACAGCTGAGCAATCAGTGCTTCAGAATCTAGCCTGCAGTGAACCTGTGACCTGACTCCTAAAGCCTTGGACCTTGTACTCCAGCTATTCCTACTGAGGAACTCTGAAGCACTTGTGGACTCTGAACCCTGCTCTTTGAAAGACCCACGTTTGCATGGACTTACGGTAACAGAGAAGAAGATCCTGAACCTGTTGTGGAGAGTGATTGCTGAGCTTGGATTACTCTGGCCTGCTGTGTCTCCTGCTTCTGTGTCTGCAAACTGTGTGACTATTTTTGCCAACTTGTATGAAGTAATACAAGACTTTCTATATCAAACCTGTGTCTCATGTATTTTCATCGCACCCAAGCACAAGACGCTATATGAACTGTACCACATACATTACAAGATTCTGAAGCCAAAACGTTAGTGTCTGCTGGGTCTGGAAAGGCTGTGTCTGCTGTAACTGTGGATATCGGATGTCCGGTTGTACTTTCTGTGATGACAGTGGTTGTGACTTCTCACAACCATTCCAGGTGAGCAATTCCCTTAAGTGTTTTTTTTTTGCAGTGTTACCACAGGTAAACACTATTGTTTTTTTTTTCTTTTCTCTTTTTTGTCTGCTGTAACTGTGGATATCAGATGTCTGGGTGAACTTTCTGTGATGATAGTGGTTGTGACTTCTCACAACCATTCCAGGTGAGCAGTTCCCTTAATTTTTTTTTTCTCTCTGCAGTGTTACCACAGGTAAACACTATTGTTTTTTTTTTCTCCTCTCCTCTTCTTCCAGTACTCCTGTCTTAAAAGATCTGGAAAATGGAGGCCCGCATAAAGGAACTTTGCGGAGTGACTGATAATATCCTTGCAGATTTGCAGAATATAAAGACCCGTTTTTCAAGCCTACAGGACCTCACTAATCACAATTTGCAAGTGTTTGGACAGACTGCCCAGGATTTGCGAGCCAGGATTGAGGTTCTAGAAGAGCGAGTCCAGGCTCCTGCCGTAGCCCCGAGTTCTGGGATTCCCAAGTTGCCCCCTTTTCGTTTTGGCGGTGAACGTGAGAAATTCAGGGGATTTATTAATCAATGCAATCTTTTTTTTTCTGCACATGCTTCACAATTTCCCACTGAACGATCTAAGGTGCTTACTATAATTATGTTACTTACCAACAAGGCTTTGATGTGGGCAAACCCTCTGATTGAGACTGAGGATGATTGTTTGAATCACCTTGATGCTTTTATTTCAGCCATGGGGCAGGTGTTTGATGACCCCAATCGAGGTGCAACAGCTGAAGCAGCCATGTTAGCTTTGCGCCAAGGTAAGCACTCGGTAGCTGAATATGCCTTGGAGTTCAGGAGATGGGCCCTTGATACCACCTGGGACAGTTCCGCCAAAAAATCTATTTTTCGAAAGGGGTTATCTCCACTGATTAAGGATGAACTTGCTCGTGCCGACCCTCCCACTGCGTTAGGTGACTTTATTAACTACTGCATCCGTATTGATACTCGTCTGACTGAACGCAGGCAAGAGAGATGGTTCGAAAGCAATCGCACTAACCTTTTCCTACCTTCCTCTCCAGCTAAGGAACCTTTGAGTAGGATTACACGGGAACCTGAACCTGAACCCATGCAGGTAGACTCTTTACAACGACGGGTTAGTGATGCACGCAAGGAACATCGTTTTAAGGAGAATCTATGTTTCTATTGTGGTAAGTAAGGGCACTTCATTATAAACTGCCCCAGCCGTTCTCGTAAGACTACTGCAGCACTCATTCATTGTGAGTGTTGCGAGAGGGGATCTGTCAGGTCCGAGCCTCAGGCTCCAGAGAGATCTGCAGCAACAGATCTTGATTTCTCGGACTTAAACTCCGTTACCTCTGAGGACGTTGACTGTGTAAACGCTGCCATTTTTCAAGTTTCCTCAGCGGTGTCCCAGCTGAGTTGTAAGAAAAACAATTCTCATTGCTTTCTTTCCATCAAACTCTGGGTTGACTCAGCTTGGGTGTCTAGCTCTGCTATGATCGACTCAGGGGCAAGTGGAAATTTTATGGATGTCTCCTTTGCTCTGAAACAGGGGATACGTTCAGTGAAGAAGGCTACTCCAGTACAGATGGAAGCTGTGGATGGCTCCCTGCTGACCTCTGGACCAGTGGATCAGGAAACAGAGCCTTTGAGGGTTCTTATGGGTAAAGATCATGAAGAGAAACTGTCCTTTATGCTTATCTCTTCTCCCACTTTCCCATTATTCTAGGGCTACCATGGCTGCAGGCTCAGAATCCTACCATTAACTGGGAGACCAAGGAATTACACTTTCCAGAGAAACAGATGAGTCCAAAAGTTTCAGCTTGCTCTGTTCCTAAAGGAACCATGTCAGTCCCTGAACTACCAGCTGTATACCAGGACTATGTGGATTTATGTGACAAGAAGAACGCTGACCAGCTTCCTCCTCACCGTCCATATGATTGTCCAATTGAATTATTGCCTGGAGCGGAGATACCTTTTGGTAAGATCTACCCCCTGGCGGGGCCCGAGCTAAAGGCTTTAAAGGATTACATAGACGAAAATCTAGCCAAGGGCTTCATACGCCCCTCTTCATCTCCTGCAGGTGCACCCATCTTCTTTGTAAAGAAGAAAGATGGATCTCTGAGACCATGCGTAGACTATAGGGAACTCAATAAGGTTACTATTAGAAACCGTTATCCATTGCCTTTAATCCCTGAGTTATTGGAGAGAGTGCGACATGCCAAAATTTTCTCTAAACTAGATCTTCGTGGGGCCTATAACTTAGTCCGTATTAGACCTGTGGATGAATGGAAGACTGCATTCAGGTCACGCTATGGACACTTTGAATATCTAGTTATGCCTTTTGGTCTGAGTACCGCCCAGCCACTTTCCAACACTTGGTGAATGACATCTTCAGGGATCTCCTAGATACATTCGTGGTAATTTATTTGGATGATATTCTAATTTTTTCTAACTCCACAGAGGAACATCATGGACATGTGAGAATGGTCTTGGAACGTCTAAGACAAAATCATCTTTACATCAAACTTGAAAAGTGTGAATTCCATAGGACCGAAATTCAATTTCTGGGGTATGTACTGTCTACACAAGGAATTAGTATGGATGGAAGCAAAACCCAAGCCATCAAGGATTGGCCAAGTCCTAGAAATGTGAAGGAGGTACAGCGCTTCATCGGGTTTGCCAACTTCTATAGACGTTTCATTAGAAATTTCTCTGAGGTAGTGTCACCTATCACCCAACTTACCCGGAAAGAGTCTAGGTTCTCCTGGACTCCCCAAGCCCAGGAAGCATTTTCCCGTCTAAAAGATAAATTTACCACTGCACCTATCCTAGTACATCCCAACCCCGAGCTTGCCTTCATAATAGAGGTGGATGCTTCAGACTGTGCCGTTGGAGCTATACTCTCTCAGAGAACAGGTGAGAAGAATGTCTTGCATCCCTGTGCCTTCTTTTCCCAGCAGTTGTCTTCGGCTGAGAGGAACTACGATGTGGGCAATAGAGAGTTGTTGGCCATTATTGCCGCCTTCAAAGAATGGAGACACCTTCTTCAGGGAGCTGCACAGCAAATAGTCGTCCTGACAGACCATCGTAACCTTGAGTTTATCAGGTCGGCTAAGTGCCTGACTCCTCGCCAGGCTCGCTGGAATCTTTTCTTAAACCAATTTAATTTTATCATTTCTTATAGACCAGGATCGCGCAATGGAAAGGCTGATGCACTCTCTAGGATTTACTCAGCAGAGACACATCCAATTACTCCTCCTAAGACTATTCTTCCTGACTCTAGATTCCTAGGAGTAATTCATAATCAAGACCTACTTAAGGACATCAAGGAAGCATACCATGCGGATTCCTTTTTGGCACAACCCCCAAGGGACGTAAGTCTTGTCTTTAAGAATGGTGTGTGGATTCAGGGACAACGCCTGTATATTCCTGAAACAGTCAGATTGAGAGTATTGCAACTCATTCACGATTCCAAGATAGCTGGGCATAGAGGAATTCTAAAGACACAGGAATTTCTCTCTCGTTTCTTTTGGTGGCCCACTTGCAGGAAGGATGTTTTAAACTATGTCACTTCATGTGAAGTCTGTGCAAGATGCAAAACACCTCGCTCCTCACCAACTGGTCTGTTACAGCCTCTTCCCACCCCGTCCCGCCCGTGGGGATCCATTTCTATGGACTTCATTGTGGAGTTACCAACCTCTCAAGGGAAGAACACCATTCTAGTGGTGGTTGACCGTCTAACAAAGGCAGCTCATTTTATCCCTTGTGTCGGCTTACCCACTGCAAAACAGACATCAGATTTGATGATTAAAGATGTGTTTCGCTTACATGGAGTACCGGATGGGTTATTTCGGATCGAGGGGTGCAATTCACTTCTAGGTTTTGGCAAAATTTCTGTGCAGCACTGGACATTAAAGTAAACCTTTCTTCTGCTTTTCATCCTCAGACTAATGGACAGACCGAACGAACCAATCAAACCCTGGAGCAGTATCTCCGCTGCTTTATCTGCCACCTACAGGATGATTGGGTGGATCTACTTCCATTAGCTGAGTTCTCGTATAACAACTCTCAGAGTGCCTCCACTAAGCAGTTCCTTTTTACTCTAATCTAGGTTATCATCCTAACATTCTACCACGATTTCCCATAGAAACGCCTTTACCAGCAGTGGCTGAAAGAATCACGTCTTTACAGAAGAATATGGATCTTCTAAAGGAGAATCTGGAATCGGCTCAGGAAAGGTACAAGAAAGCAGCAGATAAATTTCGTAAACCTGCACCAGCTTTCAAGGTAGGAGACTTGGTCTGGCTGTCAACCAGAAATCTTAAGTTAAGGATTCCATCGTCTAAGTTGGGACATAAGTACATTGGACCCTATAAAATCAGTAAAATTATAAGTGCCGTTGCTTGTCGTCTTCAACTGCCCAGAACTATGAGAATTCACCCTGTCTTTCATGTATCCCTACTAAAGGCTGCGACACCCAATACGTTTCCTGGACGTTCTTCTCCTTGCCCTGACCCAGTGCTAGTCGATGGTCAGGAAGAATTTGTGGTGGAAAGGATTTTAGATTCCAGGTTGTATAGAAATCAGTTACAATATCTGATTAAATGGCAGGGCTACCCAGTGGAGGACAACTCATGGGAACCAGTCAATAACGTTAATGCTCCTCGCTTGCTCCGTCAGTTTCATCAGAGGTACCCACACAAGCCTGGCCTGAGGTCATCCGGAGGTTGTCCCTAAGGGGGGAGTAATGTAAGGTTCTGTGTACATGTTCCTGAAACTCAGTTTGTTCGTCAGCCATTTTACTTTCTGTATTGCTGCAGCTATCTTGCCCTCAGTCAAAATGGAGTTTCCAGCTTGCATGTTCCCGCCCTGATTCTCTCCTTTTGCTTCTTAAGCAGCCACAGCTGAGCAATCAGTGCTTCAGAATCTAGCCTGCAGTGAACCTGTGACCTGACTCCTAAAGCCTTGGACCTTGTACTCCAGCTATTCCTACTGAGGAACTCTGAAGCACTTGTGGACTCTGAACCCTGCTCTTTGAAAGACCCACGTTTGCATGGACTTACGGTAACAGAGAAGAAGATCCTGAACCTGTTGTGGAGAGTGATTGCTGAGCTTAGATTACTCTGGCCTGCTGTGTCTCCTGCTTCTGTGTCTGCAAACTGTGTGACTATTTTTGCCAACTTGTATGAAGTAATACAAGACTTTCTATATCAAACCTGTGTCTCATGTATTTTCATCGCACCCAAGCACAAGACGCTATATGAACTGTACCACATACATTACAGTAGCAGGATCATGAAACAGGTTCACAGGACCAGGTACAAAGCCAGGAAGCCACCAGAGGTCAGAAAGCTGGATGCAAGGCAGAATACTCTAGCACAGACTAAAGGCTGGGGTGGAGTTATATAGCAGGAAGACATAGTGCACATGAGACCAAAGACGTCATCTTGGAAAAGGGCAGTAATGCACAAAAGGTGATAAAAAATGTTCAGAATCCTGACATTACTCCCTCCTTAGAAGCGGCCTCAGGACGATCCTGGACCTGGTTTCTCAGGGAATCTCTGATGAAAACGAGAAATCTTCTGTTGGGCATTGATGTTTTCCATTGGTTCCCAAGAGTCTTCCTCAGGGGGATATCCCTGCCATCTTATTAGATATTGGAGTCGATTCCTGCGAATCCTGGAATCAATAATTTCCTCCACCACAAATTCTTCTTGCCCATCAATCACCACAGGCTGCGGAGGTGGCACAACACGTCCCTGGAAGGTATTAGGAGATACAGGCTTTAGTAAAGATACATGGAAAACTGGGTATACCTTCATAGTCCTAGGCAGCTTCAGATGGCAGGCCACGGAGCTCACAATACCGTTGATCTTGAAAGGGCCAATAAACTTCTGTCCAAGTTTTTGTGAAGGAATGTTTAATTTCAGATTCTTAGTTGCTAACCACACGGAATCTCTTACCTTGAACATGGGTGCAGGTTTACGGAATCTATCAGCCGATCTCTTATAGCGTTCTTGAGCTGTGGTCAGGGATTCCTTCAGAACCTCCAGATCTTGCCTCATCGCAGTCAGCCTCTCCTCCACTGCCGGAACCAGAGAATTAATCGGAGACCTAGGTAAGATACACGGATGATAACCCAGATTGGCAAAGAAAGGTGTAAACTTAGTGGAGGCGCTCTGAGAATTGTTGTAAGAAAATTCGGCTAACGGTAGCAACTCCAACCAATCATCCTGGAGATGGCTGACATAGCATCTTAGATATTGTTCCAGCGTCTGGTTGGTGCGCTCAGTCTGACCATTTGTCTGGGGATGGTAAGCGGAAGAGAGACAGACATTTATATTGAGTGCAGAGCAAAACCCCTTCCAGACTCTTGAAGTGAACTGTACTCCACAGTCAGAGATGATCTCATCCGGGACCCCATGCAGCCGAAAGACATTCTGCATAACCAAGTTCACTGTATCCTTAGCTGAGGGGAGGCCGGTGCATGGAACAAAATGAGCGGCTTTAGTCAGGTGATCAACTACCACCATGATCGTATTCATGCTCCCCGATGTAGGCAGCTCCACAATAAAGTCCATTGATATAGACCCCCAAGGGCGGGACGGAACCGGTAATGGTTGCAGAAGACCCATAGGTGCCACATGAGGAGTCTTGTAACAAGCACATACCTCGCAAGAGAGAACATAGTCCTTGGTATCCTTCAGGCAAGTTGGCCACCAGAAAAATTGGCTTAGGAACTCTTGTGTCTTCTGTACCCCCCTGTGACCAGCCAACTTGGAGTCATGTACCAACTTGAGGATCTGCAGACGGACGGCTTCAGGGATGTAGATACGTCGATCTCTGAACTACATGCCACCCTTAAAGACAAGATTAATATCAACAGGTGGATTGGCCAGAAATACATCACCGTCATAAGCCTCCCTGCACTCCTTCCACAAGTCTTGATCATGGATAACTCAGATGAAATTGGCATCAGATAGAATGGTCTTGGATGGGGCTCCAGGTACGGAATCCGCAGCATGGATTCAGGATAAAGCATCCGCCTTCCCATTACGAGAACCTGGACGGTACGAGATAACAAAATTAAATTGATTTAAAAATAAATTCCAACGAGCCTGACGAGGAGAAAGACATCTAGCGGATCTAAGGAACTCTAAATTGCGATGGTCAGTCAACACTACGATCTGTTGTGCAGCTCCTTGCAGATGATGCCTCCATTCCTTGAAAGCCGCAATAATAGCCAGCAATTCCTTGTCTCCACGTCATAATTCTTCTCTGCTGAGGTTAGTCTACGGGAAAAGAAAGCACAAGGGTGTAGCAGCCCCTTCTCTCCAGTTCTTTGGGAGAGAATAGCCCCCAAAGCATTATCAGAAGCGTCCACCTCCACAATGAAAGAAAGTGTTGGATCTGGGTGTATCAACAGCGGTGCTGAGGTGAAACAGATCTTACGCTGATCAAAAGTTCTTGTGCCTGTGAAGACCACTTAAAGGGCTTTTCCTTCTTTGTCAAGGAAGTAATGGGCCGGACAATATCAGAAAAATTTCGAATGAAACGTCTGTAGAAATTTGCAAAACCAATAAAACGTTGGACCTCCTTAACGTTCTTGGGTACCGGCCAGTCAAGGATAGCCTGAATCTTACCAGATTCCATGTTCAGCCCCTGAGGAGAGATGATATAACCTAAGAACTGTATCTCAGAACGATGGAACTCGCATTTCTCCGGCTTGATATACAGATGGTTCTCTTTCAGACGTCTTAAAACCTCTTTGACATGTTCTTCATGTTCCTGTAGAGAGTCAGAAAAGATTAAAATATCGTCCAAATAGATCACCACAAACTGGTCCAACAAATCTCTGAAGATGTCATTAGCAAGGTGTTGAAACGTTGCAGGGGCGTTACAAAGCCTGAAGGACATTTAAAGTGTCCATACCGCATCTGAATGCTGTCTTCCACTCATCCCCTGGACGAATACGCACCAAATTATAAGCCCCACGAAGACCAGTTTAGTGAACACCTTAGCATGGCGGACTCTTTCCAGTAATTCGGGAATCAGAGGCAAAGCGTAACGGTTTTGCATGGTTATCTTATTGAGTTCCCGATAGTCTACACAGGGTCTCAGGGTCCCATCCTTCTTCTTTACAAAAAATATAGGTGCCCCTGCTGGTGAGGAAGAAGGACGTATGAAGCCTTTGGTCAGGTTTTCATCAATATACTCCTTTAAGGCTTGGAGCTCAGGTGCCGACAAAGGGTATATGTTGCCAAAAGGAATGACTGCCCCAGGAAGCAGCTCAATGGGACAGTCATAATGCCTGTGTGGAGGAAGCTGATCTAGCATTCTTCTTGTCACAGATGTCAGAGAATTCTTTATATGTTGAAGGTAAAGTAAATACCTGTACAGGTGGTTCAGAAGCAGTGGACTCAGGGAAAACTTCAGTTGATGCTGGGTTGCTCCTTGTTGGAAAGATAACCTCCTTGGTCTCAAAGTTGATAGTTGGATTCTGAGAACGCAGCCAAGGGATGCCTAAAATCACAGGAAAATGAGGAGAAGAAATTAGCAAGAAAGAGAGTTGCTCCTGATGATTAGGTTCCAACAAAATCTCATATGTTGCGGTCTCCTGATCCACAGGCCCGGAGATTAAAGGTGACCCATCCACTGTTTCCATGGTAATTGGAGAGGCTCTTTGCTGAATTTCAATACCATGTTCTTTGGCAAATGCGATATCCATAAAATTGCCACCTGCACCAGAGACAATCATAGCTGCACTGGTAATCCACTGTCCAGAACACAGGATCTTAATAGGGAGAGAACAGTGAGAGTTCTTTTCCTTCAGCTCCTTGGGTGGTGAAGTCATAGAAAGTGAATGGAATACAGCGTTTATAGGCAGGCTACATTCAGAGATGTCAGATTCATCATCACAGTAGTCATACTCTCCTACCGCTGCTAGCACCTTGTTAGGCTGCTTGGGACACTTGGAACAGTTGATTAGAAAGTGGTCAGACTGGCCGCAGTAGAAACATAGACTTTCACGAAGTCGATGCTCCCGGCGCTCATTACTCTCACGCTTCTGAACAGAATCAATTTGCATGGGCACCTCCTCCACATCCCGAGATGTTTTACCTGCAGGCTCTCTGGAAGGAAGGGAAAAGTTAGAGATACGGTTCAAGACAGCAAACTTCTCCTGCCTACGCTCAGTAAGGTGAATGTCAATGCGCACACCATGCTGTATAAATGTCTCTAGCTCTTGTGGTGATTCAGAGCGAGCTAATACGTCCTTTACAATGCTAGACAGCCCCCTCTTAAAAATAGGCAATTGTGCATAACTGTCCCAATTGGTATCTACTGCTAATCTCCTGAATTCGGTAGCATACTCAATAACAGAACGTTTAGCCTGGCGTAAAGACAAAAAAGCAGATTCAGCAGTTGCACGGCGATTAGGATCATCAAACATTAATGCCATAGCGGCCAAGAAATCATCCAAATTATTTAACCGCGGGTCACGAGACTCAATCATCGGATTCGCCCAGGCGAGCGCTCGTGCGTTCAGCAGCATTATTACACACAATACTTTAGATCTATCATTAGGGAAAAGGTCAGCATGCACATCAAATATAGGATACATAGATTGACAAAGCCACAAAATTTGTCGCGATCACCATTAAATCTGAATTGGGGCAACTTAGGTGGGCTAGCTGGTGGCGGTTGCCAGAAGGTTGTGCCGCTATTTGCGTGCTAATGTCCTGAAAAGCACGTCCATACTGGGACTCCATGCCAATAAGTTTATTTTCCTGGGCTGCCAAGCGGATGCTTAAGTCCTGCAAAGTTTGTCCAAGCACCTGTTCATTGCATTCAAAGCTTCCAAACTTCTTTTGCAGACCTTCCACATCTTTCTGCAGTGATCTAATTATGGAAAACACCTGCTCTAATCTGCCTTCTGCAGTCATTGTTCCAGCAGTCTCCTCTTTTGTGGCTAGAGTATCCTGTAATAATTATAGTGATAACTCAGGAGACTTCTTGCGTGGAACAAGACAACTACAGGACACAGTCTTATAAGTGGAAAAGTCTATATTATCACACGGTGATTCAA
This sequence comes from Oophaga sylvatica, assembly GCA_033576555.1. Classification (NCBI taxonomy): domain Eukaryota; kingdom Metazoa; phylum Chordata; class Amphibia; order Anura; family Dendrobatidae; genus Oophaga; species Oophaga sylvatica. The sequence goes on along the minus strand of JARQOD010001170.1, from coordinate 95,382 downwards.
ACAGGTGCAAAGCAAAGCTCAAGACCACAACACTTGGTGTAGAAAATAAATGCAGCTTAACAGTCTACAGGAAACTTCAGAGAGAAATGCAATCAAGCAGAGAGTCTATGAAGCACAGTTAAACTTGAGGATACTTGACACGAATAAGTCTTAGTTTAGTCCAAGCACAGGTAGGCAGTTCAAATGATATCTTTAGCTCAACCAGGAAGGCCTGGGTGATAGTCTCAGTTTTAAGCAGCGCAGGGCTGCAACAGCTTACATGTCCAGCAAATGCAGAGGGAGTAACACAAGCAGCCAGATGGAGGATTACTGGAAACCGGTGTATGCAGCAGGAACTCAGAGCAGAGTAGCAGGATCATGAAACAGGTTCACAGGAGCAGGTACAAAGCCAGGAAGCCACCAGAGGTCAGAAGCTGGATGCAAGGCAGAATACTCTAGCACAGACTAAAGGCTGGGGTGGAGTTATATAGCAGGAAGACACAGTGCACATGAGACCAAAGACGCCATCTTGGAAAAGGGCAGTAATGCACAAAGGTGATCAAACATGTCAGAGTCCTGACAGGGGTAGAATCAATGCTCAGTAAAGGAATAGACTTCCGCAGGGGTATCATGGGAAACCCAGAACGTTTGGCAAAGTCAAAATTCATCAGGTTAATAGCTGCTCCTAAATCAACAAAAGCCTGAGCCGAAAATGTGGACAGGGAGCAAATCAGGGTAACAGTCAACAAATTTAGTCTGAACACTACCCAAGACAACTGAGCACGCAAAACGTCTTCCCCGCTTAGGGCAGACGGAAATAGCATGGGAAGTGTCACCACAGTAGAAACATAACCCATTGCGCTTACGAAACTCATGACGCTGAGCCCCAGAAGTCACTCCATCACACTGTATGGGCTCAGGAGCTGGCTCACAAGGCAACACTATCTCACGCATACCTCTGGCTCCCGAAAACGTCTGTCAATTTGAATAGCCAAAGACATAGAATCATTGAGACCAGAGGGAACAGGGAATCCCACCATAGCGTCCTTTACATTTTCTGACAGACCCTTCCGAAAAAGGGCTGCCAAAGCATCATCATTCCATTTGGTCAGGACTGCCCATTTTTGAAATTTCTGACAGTACAGCTCAGCGTCTTCACGACCCTGATTTAATGCCAACAAGGTCTTTTCAGCATGATCAGTGACATTAGGTTTATGTACAACACCCCAGAGCCTGAAAAAACACATCAACATCATTCAAAACAGGATCCCCAGGTGTCAGGGAAAAAGCCCAATCCTGAGGGTCGCTGCGCAGCAGAGAGATGACAATTTGAACCTGCTGTGCCGCTTTCCTTGAGGACTTAGGCTTTAAGGCAAAAAACAACTTGTTATGAACTGCTACAAGCACTAAGGAAAGATGGGAACTCTGTCCCTACAATAAAACTGAGCTTGATCCCTACGATGTAACGGGGAACCTGATCCTGCGACCAGACCCGCTAAAGTCCTCAGCTAGTCTGAACGAAGACCTATAGTTGTGAGGAAGGAATCCCTACAAGATCTAGGGACTGGGAGAAAAGGTGGACACCTCCTAACAGAAATTGTAGCAGGGAAAATTAAACAGAAAACAAATTACTACGAGATCCTAAGATTAAGCAAAACTGACAGAGTAAGGCACCTAAGCACCCGGCTAGCTTAAGAGTAGATAATACAATGAAGTCCAGCAAAGCCAGAAGGGCGGAGCCAGACTAGATAGGGAAAAAAGGTCATGTGACCAGCAAACTTAAACAAAATCTAACAAGAGGGTTCTAACAGTACCCTCCCTTCTAAGAGGATCCTCCGGATCACCTAGGACTTAGGCTTATCCGGAAACCTCTTGTGAAACGCTCTGACAAGTCTAGACGCAGAAACATCATCCGCCCTCACCCATGAGTTATCCTCGGGTCCATAACCCTTCCAAGCGACGAGGTACTGCAAACCCCCTCTATACCGTCTAGAATTAAGGATGCGGGAAATCTCATATTGCCCGTCCTCCACCACCAGGGGAACAGTGGCTGAGACGTCTCCATCTGAGACCTCAGCTTTTTTCAAGAGAGAATCATGAAACACCGGATTAATCTTCCAGGAGGTGGGAAGCTCCAACTTAACAGCAGATTGGTTAATAACCTGAAGCACCTTAAAGGGCCCTACAAACTTGGGACCCAATTTCTTAGACGGAATCCTCAAGCGCAGATTCTTAGAGGACAACCAGACCATGTCACCAATAGCAAACAAAACCTCTTGTCGTTTTCTATCAAAATACACTTTGGATCTTTTGTTAGCCTCCTGAAGATTACCACGCACATCAGTCCAAACTCTCTGCAACACACCAGAAAAATTCTCCTCTTCAGGTACAGCCGATCCCAACTTGGAAAATGACCCAAAAGACGGATGTCTCCCAGTACAACAAAAAAAAGGCGAACAACCAGCAGAAGCGGATGTATGATTGTTAAGAGCAAACTCAGCAAGTGGCAGAAACTCAGACCACCCCTCTTGATTATCAGTCACAAAACAACGCAAGAACTGCTCAACATCCTGGTTTTTCCTTTCTGTCTGGCCATTAGACTCAGGATGATATCTGGATGAAAACGACAAATGAACTCCCAACCTGTCACAAAAGGCGCGCCAAAAAGAGCCACAAACTGAGATCCCCTATCGGAAACAATGTCAGTAGGAACGCCATGTAGTTGACTATTTCCTTGACAAAGGCCTTAGCGAGAGTCTTAGCGCAGGGCAATTTGATGAAAGGAACCAAGCGACACATCTTGCTAAAACGGTCCACGACCACCCAGATGACAGTGAAACCCTCAGAGGGGGGAAGGTCAGTAATAAAGTCCATAGCCAAATGTGTCCAAGGTGCACTAGGGACCTCCAGAGGGCAAAGCAACCCTGCAGCAGGAGTATGAGAAGACTTAGATCTAGCACTCACAGTGCATTGACGCACCCACTTAATGACTTCCTTCTGCCATCCAGGCCACCAAAAGCTGCGACCCACAAGTCTCTTGGTCTCAGAGATTCCAGGATGACCTGCCAACCGAGAGTCATGACATTCAACAAACAAATCTCTCCTCAGGGTACCAGGCACAAACAACCTCCCATGCGGCGTGTTAGATGGGGCATTCTCCTGTGCTTTAAGAATCTCATCTTCTAACACGGAGTCCAAAACCGCAATAACAACCCCCTCTTGCAAAATGTTTTCCTCCTCCTCAGTACCCACCATAGGAGAAAAGCTGCGAGACAAAGCATCAGCTTTAACATTTTTAGTACTTGGGATGTAAGTAACGGTAAAATTAAAGCGTGAGAAAAACAGTGCCCACCTAGCCTGACAGGCATTCAAGGTTTGGCAGCATCAAGGTAGATCAGATTTTTATGATCGGTGAAGACTTGAACGGGAAATTCCGCTCCCTCCAAAAAATGACGCCAGTGTTCAAATGCGAGTTTAATTGCCAACAATTCCTGATTACCGATATCATAATTTAGTTCAGACTCAGAAAATTTCTTTGAAAAAAAAGCACAGGGATGTACTCCATCCGTCTTTTCCTGAGACAACACCGCGCCGACCCCCACAGAAGAAGCATCAACCTTAACCAAAAATGGTTTAGTCACATCAGGCTGCGTAAGGATGGGACAGAGCTGAACCTCTCCTTTAGCAACACAAAAGCCTCAATGGCCTCAGTAGTCCACTGAACCGCATCAGCACCTTTCCTGGTGAGATCGGTCAGAGGTTTGGCAATCACAGAAATTTTTTTATGAATTTACTATAATAATTGGCGAACCCCAAAAACCTCTGTATTGATTTCACACCAATAGGTCTAGGCCAATCCTGCACAGCTTGCACTTTCACAGGGTCCATCTCAAAACCTTCACTGGAGACAATGTAGCCCAAAAAACTAAGTCTCTGTACAGCGAACTCACATTTTTCTAGTTTGGCAAAAAGTGAATTATCACTCAGTAACTGTAATACTTCACGCACACTCCTCCAATGAGACTCCAAATCCGGTGAATAAATCAAAATGTCATCCAAATACACAACCACACTTCTGCCGATCAAAGGTCTAAGGATGTCATTAATAAGATTCTGAAAAAATGCCGGAGCACTGGAAAGTCCAAAAGGCATGACCAGATTCTCAAAATGACCCAGTGGAGTGTTAAACGCAGTCTTCCATTCATCCCCCTCCTTCATGCGCAACAAATTGTATGCCCCTCGAAGATCAATTTTCGAGAACCACTTGGCCCCCACTAACTGATTAAACAAATCAGGAATCAATGGCAGTGGGTAAGGATTGCGTACAGTAATCTTATTAATCTCACGAAAGTCTAGACAAGGCCGTAAACCGCCGTCCTTTTTTTTAACAAAAAAAAATCCAACCGCCACAGGAGACTTGGAAGGCCTAATGTGACCGGCGGCCAAGCTTGTCTGTATGTATTCCTCCAAAGCCTTTCTCTCAGGAATAGTCAAATTAAATAAACGACTTTTAGGAAGAGTCCCTCCAGGACAAATTCAATCGCACAATCATAATCTCTATGAGGAGGCAATACCTGCGATTCTTTATCAGAAAAAACTTTCCAAAAATCCTGAATAGGTACAGGTAACTCCCCCTTAACTACAGCAGCAATACGCCCGTTACAACACTTGTCATAACAATTAGGGCTCCAGGACTTAATTTCATTGGTAGACCAATCCAGTACCGGATTGTGCAATTTTAACCAGGGTAACCCCAAAATCACCGGTGAGGGCAAATTATTCAAAACTACCAAATCCAAATTCTCTTGATGAACACCATTAATAGTAAGAGGAAATTCACAGATATGGTGAGTAACATTTTTCAAGGGAGAGCCATCCACAGACACCACATTAATAGAAGACAGAAGTTTGGGTTTTAATTTTAGTTTTTTCAAAAATTTCCCATCAATGACATTCAGAGTTGAGCCACAATCCATAAATACCCGAAACTCCATTAATTCCTCCTCAACACCAGTGGTAGCAGAAAGAAAGACACCTTTATTGTTTAAACAAGCTATGCGGGCGACACTGACCTCATTTTTTTTTTCTCTTTATTCATTCGAAGCGCACAGTTCTTAATGAAATGTTCAGATTTACCACAGTAGAAACACAAACCTTGAGCAAATCTGCGTTCTTTTTCCCGAGAGTGAGGTGCCATTGCTCCAATTTCCATCGGCTCTGCAATGTCAGTACATTCCTTCTCCAAACCTGGAGCTGACAAAGCAGACTTACTCTCATTAACCCTTGCACGCAGTCTCCTATCCACCCGTATGGCCAATTGCATAGCCTCTTGCAAGTTACAGGTATAGGATAAGCAATCAGCAAATCTTTAACCCTTTCACTTAATCCTGCAAGAAATAAACTTTTCAAAGCTGAATCGTTCCAGCCCACCTGAGTGGACCACCTACGGAAGTGAGTACAATATTTTTCCACATTACCCGATCCCTGTCTCAAACGTCTCAACTCTTCTCAGCTGATGAAACACGATCCGGATCGTCATACAACAACCCCAAAGCAGAAAAAAAAACATCCACTGATCCAAAGCATGGATCACTAGGCTGCAGAGAAAAGGCCCAGTCCTGAGGTTCTTTGCGCAAAAGTGACATTATGAACCCTATGCGCTGTGATTCATCACCAGAGGATCTGGGTCTCAAACGAAAATACAACAAGCAAGCATTTTTAAAAGAAAAAAAATCTTGTTGTTCACCAAAAAATAAATCAGGCAAACGTACCTTTGGCTCCACGAAATGTGCTCCAGAACAACTACTCACGTGTTGCTTTATCTCAGCCACCTCCAGAGAAAGTCCCTGCAGGCGTTCAGCCAAATCCCGAACCGACACCATGATGAAAACAGAAAATCTTTCCTTAGAGATTTTTTTTTTTTATTTCTTGGCTGGACTTACTGTTATGAACTGCTACAAGCACTAAGGAAAGATGGGAACTCTGTCCCTACAATAAAACTGAGCTTGATCCCTACGATGTAACGGGGAACCTGATCCTGCGACCAGACCCGCTAAAGTCCTCAGCTAGTCTGAACGAAGACCTATAGTTGCGAGGAAGGAATCCCTACAAGATCTAGGGACTGGGAGAAAAGGTGGACACCTCCTAACAGAAATTGTAGCAGGGAAAATTAAACAGAAAACAAATTACTACGAGATCCTAAGATTAAGCAAAACTGACAGAGTAAGGCACCTAAGCACCCGGCTAGCTTAAGAGTAGATAATACAATGAAGTCCAGCAAAGCCAGAAGGGCGGAGCCAGACTAAATAGGGAAAAAAGGTCATGTGACCAGCAAACTGAAACAAAATCTAACAAGAGGGTTCTAACACAACTTACAGTTACTTTTGAAATTCAGAAATTTAGACCGATCCCCCAAAAATAAATCTGGCATAGGGATCCTAGGTTCCACAACTGGCAACCTAGCAAGATAGGTAGCAATACTCTGAACCTCAGTGGCAAGCTGATCCACACGGCCAGACAACTGTGCAAACTCCATTGAGAGAAAAAAAAAATCCTCCTCAGCACCCAGAGAAATAGAGGGAAAACAAAAAAAATGTAAAACTTTTTCCTCTTTACTATTTTTCCCTTCTGTGAGTACCATATAATTTTCAGTCGGGCCGGTAATACTGTTATGTTTCGGTAGCTGAGGGGAAACTGCAGAAAATAGCCAAAGTAGCAATACATCAGAGAGGCTGGAAACTATTGGATTGCAGTAACCTAAACTAACCGCCACACTAGAAGTAGCCGTGGAGCGTACCTACGGTGATCCTCGATGCCTCGTCACAGCCGGAGACATAGCTACACCTAAAGGCAGAAATATGAATGCTATCTGCCCCGGAGCAGAATCCCCAAAGAAATAGAAAGCCCCCGAACATGTAATGGCGGTTAGACAAGAAGAAAACACGGACACAGACAGAGAATAGAATGAGCAAACGCTGGGGCCCAATCTGTCTAGATAGAAAAGTATAGGAAAGAATTCTAACTGCAACCCAAAAAAACCCTGACAAAAATACCAACACTTCTGATTAACAAAAAACCTGAGATCACACGATCTCTATCACCTAAATCAGATCTCTGGTGTAACACACAGCAACACAGCAAATAAAAAGTGACAAAGGAACAAAGCAAAAATGCAAACACACAATGAGCACAATTGCAGTGCAAGACCCCAAAAGGGGACCAGGCTGCAGTCCACTGCAAGCAGCAAACCAGCAGTGAAAATCCAACAGAGGAAAAAAAAAGAAAAAGCAAAACACTTATCTGAATGAAAGCAGGAAAGCAAGATGTGCTCCAAGCAAGAGCAGGAGGAACAATTGATTACCGGCAAGGCTGCTGGGAACTCAGGTCACTTATATCATACCATTCAGAGCCAGCTGAAGGCCATTCAGTAGTTAGTACATTACCCTCAGCAAACACTGGAGGGAGCCCCATCTCAAAAGTCGCCTCCAAGGTATTCACAACACCTATATACCTGGAGCGGCCTGGCTACCACAATACTCAGGGGAGCCGTATGCCCTGAGCGATTTCAGGGAGAGACTGTGCAGTTATTTGATGTATACCCCCTGTCTGAAAACCAAAAAGTAAGCATTCTCATTGGACAGTTAACTGGTGCAGCTCAAAGAGAAGTAAAGTCCTGGCAGGGCACTGATAAAGAGACTGTTAAGCAAATTCTGGCTAAGCTGAGGAGCACCTTTGACACCCGCACTGCAGCAGAAGTAAAAATGAGGTTCTTTGAGTGCAAACAAGGATGCAGGACAGTATACGGGACTATGTTCTTTACCTTCAGGAGGCACTGCGAGCCATAAAGCAGATTGACTCGACAGCATGCAGGATGGAGACAGATTGTTAAAGGAACAGTTTGTTGAGAGACTCCTGTCCAGCACCCACAGGTCACAGCTGCGCATCATGGCTCAACAAAACCCTAACCTGAGCTTTGCAGACTTTAAAGACAGGGCTATACGGGCGTTACACGAACCAACTGTCAGCCGCACAGCGCCCCCTAGGCGCCCAACAATTACATACCACCAGGAGGTGGCATCCTTCCCTCAGGCTCTCGCTGAGGCAGACGCACAGACCCTGGATAATGACCCATCTGCAGAGCTGTGTCTGCAGGTTGAGGAGCTGACCAAAAGTGTGGCTGTACTAACCAAAACCGTGCAGTCCTTGCAAGTGCCCCAAAAGGAGAAGATAGAGTTAGCCTCCAGTCCAGATGACGTCCCCTGGCGATGGAAGAAGAGAATCCTGCCGATCAGAGGGAGAGACAACAACTGCTACGACCAGGACGGACGTCCCATTTGCCGCCGCTGCAGAAAAACAGGGCACATCGCAAGATTCTGTCGAGTGACCCCTGGGGCAGAGGGCCAACCCCCAGGAGTAAGACAACCAGGCCCATAGAACTGGCGAGCCAAGTACGTCGGAGGATGACCGGTCCTCCCAGTGGTAATTGACGGCATCCCAATGAACGCTTTTCTGGACACTGGCTCTCAGGTGACGACTATGCCATATATCCTTTATAAACGGTACTGGGCTGACTGATTTTACTCGCGGCCCAGATGATGAGCTGACAGTAGTCGCCAGCAATGGTCAGCCTTTGCCACAGAAGGGGTGTAAGGAAGTGACCATTAAGTTGGGGCGAGTAGAATTAAAAGCCCAAGGTATGATAATTGTAGACATTGATCGACGAGAATGTAACCCAATGATGACCTTAGGTACTAATGTGATAGAAAATTGTCTTGCCGAGGTTATTGTTTTGTTGCAACAGGTAGCCGAAAATGCTGGTTACAGTGAACAACGGGTCCTGCAAAAGGAGATCAAGGCCCTGATGCAAAGACAGCAGGTAGAGCTATCTGGAGGAGAAGTCGGCAGTGTCAGAGTGAGTGATGCATTCCCCATTGCAATACCCCCAAAAAGTGAAATGTTAATTTGGTGTCGGGCAGCCATAGGCCTCAGAGGAAGAGATTACCAAGCTATGGCAGAACCAGTGTACTCTGATAGGAGGCCCACCATCCTGACAGCCAGAGGGGTAGTTGATGTACGCAAGGGGAGGGTACCTGTACGAATCTTAAATTGTGGGGAGGAGGAGGCCAAATTACCTCGGTATGCCACCATTGCTAAGCTGTTCACTGTCAATAAACAACGCCATTCAAACAACAGAGCCCCTGGTCTCGTCCGAGCAGGCAGACGACAATGGCTCTGCAAAACAGCTGGAGGATTGGTGTCAGCAGCTGCACATAGGCACTGACTCCACCCCTTCACACCAAAAGAATGGGGTTTACCGAGTGGTTCAAGAGTTTGAACGGGTATTCAGCAAACACCCTTTAGACTTTGTGCAGGCAAAAGGGGTCCAACTTCATATCCCCACTGGAAATCATCCGCCCATTAAAGAAAGGTACCGGCCTGTACCTCCAAATCACTACCAATATGCCAAAGGTATGTTACGAGAGATGAAGGAGGCTGGGGTGATCAGAGACAGTTGTAGCCCCTGGGCAGCTCCACTAGTCCTTGTCAGAAAGAAAGATGGTACAATGAGGATGTGTGTTGATTACAGGAAACTTAACAGCATTACCCACAAAGACGCCTATCCGCTACCTAGGATAGAGGAATCACTAGCTGCACTGAGAACCGCTAACTATTTCTCTAACTTAGATCTCACTAGTGGGTATTGGCAGGTTCCCGTGGCAGAGGCAGACAAAGAGAAGACCACCTTTGCAACACCAATGGGCCTCTCAGAATTCAACTACATGCCGTTCGGGCTTTGCAGCGCGCCAGGAACGTTCCAGAGGTTGATGGAGTGTTGCCTTGGACACATGAACTTTGAGACAGTTCTGTTGTACCTTGATGACGTTGTTGTCTTCTCCAAGACCTATGAGGAACATTTGGAGCACCTGGCTATGGTGTTCGAAGCCCTGTCTAAATTTGGCTTAAAGGTGAAGCCGTCCAAGTGCCACCTCCTGAAGCCGAAGGTGCAGTACCTAGGCCACGTAGTGAGCGCAGAAGGTGTGGCGCCAGACCCTGACAAAGTCACTGTTATCATGGACTGGCAGAGGCCTAGCAACATCCATGAGATACGCCAGTTCCTCGGGCTGGTAGGCTACTACCGAAGGTTCATCAAGGGCTTCACTGAAATAGCGGCACCTCTGCAAAATCTCCTTGTGGGCCAGCCTAAGAAGGCCAGAAAGAAAAGTTCTACGTTTGATTGGAATGACGAACTGGAAAGATCCTTCACTCGGTTGAAGATGGCCCTTACGGGGGATGAAGTTCTGGCCTACCCAGATTATAACCAACCATTCATCCTCTATACTGATGCCAGCAGCGTTGGACTGGGAGCAGCGCTGTCGCAGGTACAGAATGGCAGAGAAAGAGTGATCTCCTATGCCAGCAGGAATCTTCATCCCACTGAAAGGAACCCTGACAACTACAGCTCCTTCAAGTTAGAGTTCCTCGCCATCGTCTGGGCTGTGACCGAGCAATTCAAACACTACCTAGCTGCGGCAAAGTTTACCATCTTCACGGACAACAATCCGCTGACTCACTTGGAAACCGCAAAGCTAGGTGCGCTGGAGCAGCGATGGATGGCCCGGCTGTCCAACTACGAGTTCACCATCAAGTACAGAGCGGGTCATAAAAATGCCAATGCTGATGCACTGTCCAGAATGCCCAACTTACCAGATGGGGGAGAAGATCTGGACACACTTGAAGAAATTGAATTACCAGCCTTCCACCGTCCAATTGCAGCCCAACGTGCCCAAGGGGTGAAAAACAAGTGCTACATCACGAAAGAGACCACCCTAAACCCATTACCTCACCATGAGTGGGCAGAGACCAAGATAGTGACCCAGCAGTCCGCCTGGTAAAGGAGCTACTGGCACAAGCTGATTCGCGCCCTGGTTCAGAGTCCCAACAGCTGTGGAATGAAAAGGGCAGGCTGTTCATCTACGAGGGAAAGCTGTGTCGGAGGAGTGTCAACGCTCAAACTCATGAACTGGTCTGGCAAGTGGTGGTCCCGAGGCAAGATGCATCAATGGCCCTGGAAGCCTACCATAATGGAGCAGGACACTTCGGATGGAAGAAGTTAGAGGTCCTACTACGTGAGAGATTCTACTGGATTGGTATGAGGAAGACCATTGAACATTGGTGCCGAAAGTGTGGACCATGTAACTTGCGGAGAAAAGACCGTAACAGCCAGCAAGCCCCGTTACAGCCAATAATCACCAAACCGCCACTTGAACTGGTAGCCTTGGACCATGTGAAGCTAACTCCAAGCCGGTCAGGCTATGTCTACGCTCTTACCATCGTTGACCACTACTCAAGGTTCCTGGTAGTCGTGCCTGTCAAGGACCAAACAGCAAAGACAGCAGCCAAGGCATTCCAACAACACTTTTGTCGACCACATGTTACCCTGAACGAGTGCTGACCAAGGTCCAGCTTTTGAAGCAGAAGTGTTCCAGGAGTTCTGTAACATGTACGGCTGCAAGAAAATCAGAACAACACCGTACCATCCACAGACAAATGGCATGTGTGAGAAGATGAACCAAGTGGTAATTGATCTCTTGAAGACCTTGCCTCTGGAAGAGAGAAACTTGTGGCCAGAAAAGTTGCCAGATCTGGTGGATCTCTACAACCACATTCTGGTGAATTCTACCAACTGTACACCGGCCTACCTAATGAGAGCAAGACCTGGCAAATTGCCAATTGATTTGGACATGGGAGTCCTGACACCTGAAGTGACGTCACCAGATGCAGACTGGGATACTGAGCGGCAGCAATAGTACCGCAAGGTGCAAGAATGCACAGAGAAGAGTTTGTCTCAGGCAAGACAAAAACAGGAAAGAAGTTACAACCAACATGCACCTGCAGTTCCTCCAGGTACTAAAAAGGAAAAAGCGACTCCACAAGCTTGACGACCAGTGGGAAGCGGAGCCATATACCATTATGCCCTCGGACTTCGACAATACAAAGGTGTGCCTTATCAGTAAGGATGGAGGAAAAAGCTCCACAGCCGTGTCCAGGGATCACTTGAAATTGTGCCCTGACCAGTAAAAGGGAAAGATGGGAGATAAGGACATTTCTTCATCAGTAGAAAAAGTGGAAGAAAAGGTCCGCACTGTACTTGGCGAGTTCCCATCGAGCAGGACGAGAATAAATCAGGCTATAGTAGTGCCCGTCTTGACCTTCCCACAACAAACAATGCCTGAAAGAGAAGTGACTCAGGATCATCCTGAAGTACTGCAAGTTCCAGTAATAGAAGCCACCCCTGCAATGGAACTCGAAAGTCCACCTCCTGCCACCGGTGAATCTGTCATGCCCACAGTGAGAAGGGTTAGTCCTAGAAAATCAGGTATACCCGTGCTACGTAGAATCACCAGTAGCATAACCACTAGGGAGCACACTACACCAGTGGTAGTTAACACAGTGGACCCAGTCAGGTCACTACAGACACCAATGCTCCGTAGGTCAAACCGTACAACCAAAGGCCTACTCCCAACTAGGTTTCGCATATGAGTGAATTAAGTACATGGGAAATGTAAATAAGTTCATAATGTTAATAATTGCAACTATTAAGCTAAGTGCCTACAGAGACTACTGTAAGAACCTTTAACCATTCTTATTTCATTCTCTAAATGGACAATTGGGTCACTGGACTCGAAGTGACCAAGACAATACTTGTAAATAGTTAATATTAATGACCACAGAACAAAAACCGCCTGGCATGGCTGACGATGTGTGGGAATCATCCATGCCTTGTAGCCCGCCCAAGGCCTACGTTGAGGGTTTGAGGCGGGTCCCTCACACTGTACTTTGTAGGGTGAAAAAGGACACCCCATTTCCGACTCCACCAAATGTATATATTTAATGTTATAATTCCTGTAAATAGTTATAATATGTTTTTCTTTATGTTTCCTCAGTCCAGGAGTATTGAATTGCACTAGGGGGGAATGTGGCACCCCAGGAGTTTGGCTGCCACACTGACCTTGCCTTCCTCCAGGGGAGGGTGATGTCATGCCTGAAAGCAAAAAGGGACCCCTTAACAGGCAACACAGCATGCAACACCTTTTCTGACTCCAGACCAGAAGGGGGAGCTCAAACACCTGATTTGAGGGGAGCTTCCCTGGAATATTCAGGTTGGGAGAGGAGTTAGTCAGTCTAGCTGGAGGGACGAGAGAGGAAAGACCTGTGTGGAGACAAGCTGGGGGACTGAAGCCATAGCAGGGCTCACCCCCTGGTCTGAGCGCCAGAGACTGGACCCCTGGAGTTCGAGGCTGAGAGGGTGAAGTAAAGTCCCAGCAGCAGAGTCCAGAGGGCAGAGGACGGCAGGTTCTCTGTCCCAATTAAGACTCTTCTTCAAAGCAGCAGCATATGTGAGCCGGAGACTCCATGAGTGAGTGATTCCTGAAACAGGCTACAGTTGCATGATATGAGAGTGAAGTTCAACTTAAATAAGAGACAGAGTGCAAGAGGAATTTGGACGGAGCTTATAGCAGCCAATGCCTCACAGAACAGCGCTAGAAAGGAGACCTCACATCCCACCTGCAATAAGGGGATCCTAAACTGCTTTCAGGCGGACCTACTCCAATACAACCTGTATTCAATGCCCTGGATGCTTTGCCTGCAAAACTGTAAGTAAAGCTTTGGAAACTGCAACTCACTGACTGTTTCTCAGTTTCTTCCTGCATCACCCATTGCACTCAGCTACATCTCCCAGCACCATTATTACCTTTCACTACATCTACCTGCCCTGGGATCCCATAGTCTCACCTGTGGGAGATTGTACAAACTCTGCTGCATCTCACCACCCAACCCAGAGGATCTGCACCGCAGCGCAGGTCACCACTGACCAGATACCACAGGTGGCGTCACGAATACCTACACTACAAACTCTAACATCCCCTGTAAATAAAACCCCTTTTATTGGACGCCCAGGGCAACAGACCGGGTCACTGCCGCTGTGACACATCCCTACAATACACCGGCCCGGTACCGAGTATCCCACTGCCGTGGCGGGCGATCCACCCTGCTCAAAGCAGGATTCAATAAATCATCCCAGACAGATTTCTGTCCAGCCTCTGTTTGAAGACTTCCATTGAAGGAGAACTCACCACCTCTCGTGGCAGCCTGTTCCACTCATTGATCACTCTAACTGTCAAAAAGTTTTTTCTAATATCTAATCTGTGTCTCCTCCCATTCAGTTTCATCCCATTGCTTCTAGTCTTTCCTTGTGCAAATGAGAATAAAGATAATCCTTCTACAATGTGACAGCCCTTCAGATATTTGTAGACAGCTATTAAGTCTCCTCTCAGTCTTCTTTTTTGCAAGCTAAACATTCCCAAATGCTGTAACCGTTCCTCATAGGAAATGGTTTGCAGACCGGACACCGTTCTGGTCGCTCTTCTCTGAACTTGCTCCAGTTTGTTGATGTCTTTTTTAAAATGTGGTGCCCAAAACTGGACACAGTATTCCAGATGAGGTCTGACCAAAGAGGAGTAGAGGGCAATAATGACCTCACGTGATCTAGACTGTATGCTTCTGTTAATACATCCCAGAATTGTATTTGCCTTTTTTGCTGCTGCATCACACTGTTGACTCATGTTCAGTCTGTGATCTATTAGTATACCCAAGTCTTAATCACATGTGCTGTAGCTTAGCCCTATTCCTCCCATTCTGTATACGCTTTTTTCATTTTTATTTCCCAGATGTAGTACTTTGCATTTTTCCCTGTTAAAAACCATTTTGTTAGTTGCTGCCCACTGCTCAAGTTTATTTATATCTTTTTGAATCCTCTCTCTCTCTTCTCTAGTATTAGCTATCCCTCCCAGCTTTGTGTCATCAGCAAATGTAATCAGTTTACCCTCAATTCCTTCATGAAATCATTGATAAAGATGTTGAACAATACAGGGCCCAAGACAGAGCCCTGTGGTACCCCACTTGATACAGTCTTCCAACTGGATGTGCAGCCATTTACTACCACTCTTTGAGTCCTATCACTAAGCCAGTTATGAATCCACCTAACAGTTGCTTTGTCCATTCGATACTTAGTCATTTTTTCAATAAGGATTGTGTGAGATACTTTGTCAAATGCTTTGCTGAAGTCAAGATATAATATATCTACAGCATTTCCCTGATCCACCCAGTCAGTGATTCTGTCATAGAAGGAAATTAAATTAGTCTGACATGACTTATTAGTTACAATCCCATGCTGACTCTGGTTAAGCACTTCATTCTTGTCCAGGTACTTACATACATGTTGTTTAATAATTTGTTCAAAGTTCTTTCCTGGTATAGATGTCAGACTCACCGGCCTATAGTTCCCTGGGTCCACCTTCTTCCCCTTTTTGAAGATAGGAACAACATTTGCTCTTCTCCAGTCTTCTGGGACTTCTCCTGTTCTCCAAGAATTTTCAAAGATTATGGAGAGTGGTTCAAAAATTTCTTCTGCTATTTCCTTCATTACTCTGGGTGTAATTCATCTGGACCTGGAAACTTAAATTCATTTATGTTAGCTAAGTGTTTCCTCACTATTTTTCTGTATATAGATATCCTGGATTCTTCTATTCCCTTAATAGGACAGTGAAGATAAGTTGATGTTACATTTCCTTTCTGAGAGAAAACAGATGCAAAATAGGAATTTAAAAGTTCTGCCTTGTCAACATCCTTTCTTACCACTTCATAATTTTCATCCTGTAAAAATCCTATAGCATCTTTGACTTTTCTTTTACTTTTGACATATCCCCAAAATCCTTTTTTATTGCTTTTGACATCTCTTGCAAGCCTTAATTCATTGTCAGCTTTAGATAATCTGATTGTTGCCCTGCAGGTTCTGTAGACATCATTATATTCTTCTTTAGATATGCCTCCCTCTTTCCATTTGATAAACATTTCTTTCTTCCTTTTTAGCATGTGTTTAAGTTCTGTGTTCATCCATCCTGGTTTCCTTAAATGCTTCCTATTCTTCCCTCTTTTTGGAATTGTTAATGATTGTGCTTTGAGAATCTCATTTTTCAAGATTTCCCATCCTTCCTGGACATTTTTGTCCTTAAGGATATCCAGCCATTGGATCCTTCCAATCTCTTTCTGAGTCCCTTAATATCTGCCTTTCTGAAATCTAACCTTGAAGTCTGAGTCTTCACAGGTCTTCCTCCTCTAGTTATCCAAAATTCTAAAATAGCATGGTCGCTACTTCCTAAGGTCCCAGCCACTCTTACCTCCTCAACCATTTCCTCCCTGTTTATAAGGATTAGATCCAAGGTAGCAGATCCCCTTGTTTTCTCCCCTACCTTTTGGAAGATAAAGTTGTCAGCTAGAGAGGATAAGAATTTCCTGGACCTGTTAGTTTTGCCTGAGAGAGATTCCCAACAAATGTCTGGATAGTTGAAATCTCCCATGACCACTATGTCATATTTTTTGGAGAACTTGGCCATTTGATGCATAAAGAGTTCATCCAAATCTTCAGCTTGCATAGGCGGCCTGTAGTAAATGCCTACAATGGTGTCCTTTCCATTGTTCTGTCCTTGTATTCTTACCCAAACAGTTTCCACAGAACTCCCAGCCTCTGAAGCTTCAATCTCTGTGCAGATATACGCTTTTCTAACATACAATGCAACACCTCCTCCTCGTTTATCAAGTCTGTTTCTTGCAAATAAGTTGTATCCTTCTAGCCTTGTATTCCAATCGTGTGTATCGTCCCACAAAGTTCAGTGATTCCAATGACATCATATTTCTTTTCCTGCGTTAGTAGTTCCAATTCTCCTTATTTGTTGCTCATGCTTTGTGCGTTTGTATAGAAACATTTTAGTTTGTGATTGGTTTCTCTTCCTCCAATATTTTTATTATTTAGATTTTTTTGTCTTCGTTCTTCCTTTCCACTTCTAATAGCAGAGTTTTCAATAGCATTTGTCAGGTGTATGGATTTTTCTGGCCTTTTGCTTCCCTTCCTACATTGTTCTAGTTTAAAGCTCTGCAGTGGTCTGCAGGAGGTCACATCATAGTCAGGGTTCACCAGGAGGATGCATCATGGATAGTGATCAGAAGGAAGACACATGGAAAGTGGTCAGTAGGAGGACACATTATGGACAATGGTCAGCAAGAGATCACATCATAGATAGTGGTCAGCGGAAAGACGCATCAAAGACAGTGGTCAGCAGGAGGACACATAATGGAAAGTGGTCACCAGGAGGATACATCATGGACAGTGGTCAGCAGGAGGACACATCATAGACAGTGGTCAGCAGGAGGACACATCATGGACAAAGGTCAGCAAAAAAATACATGATGGACAGTGGTCTGCAGAAGGACACATCATGGACAGTGGTCAGCAAGCGATCACATCGCAGACAGTGGTCAAAAGGAGGACTCATCATGGACAGTGGTCAGCAGGTGGTCACATTGTAGACAGTGTTCACCAGGAGGATACATCATGGATAGTGGTCAGAAGGAGGACACATGGAGAGTGGTCAGCAGGAGGTCACATAATGGAAGTTGTTCTGGTGATCAGAAGGACATATTATGAACAGTGGCCATCAAGAGATCAAATCAACGACAATGGTCAGCAAGAGATTACATCATAGACAGTGGTCAGTAGAAAGACACATCAAGGACATTGGTCAGTATGAGGACACGCCATGGACCATTGCCATCAGTAGGACATGTGGACAGTGGATATTAGGGGGATACATTATTATAATTATTATTATAGTCAGGAGGACACACCATGTACAGTGTTCTGGTCAACAGGAGGACACAATATGGGTAGTGGCCAGTAGGAGGATACATCATGGACAATGGTAAGCAGGAGTACACATCATAGACAGTGATAAGCAGGAGAACACATCATGGACAGTGGACAGCAGGAGGACACATTATGAACAGTGGTCATCAGGAGGACACATCATAGACAGTGGTCATCAAGAGGACACAAAATGGACAGTGGTCAGTATTAGGAAACTTTTTGGACAGTGGCTTGTAGGAGGATGCATCATGTACAGTCAGCAGGAGGACACATCTTAGATAGTTGTCAGCAGGAGGACAACTAGACAGTGGACAAGAGGATACATTATGGACAGTGGTCAGCAGGAGGACACATCATAGACAGTGTTCAGCAGGAGGACACAATGGATCATTGTCAGCTGCAGGACACGTTGACAGTTTACAGTAGAAGGATACATTATGGACAGTGGTCAGCAGAAAGACACATCATGGACAGTGACAGTAGGAGGAAAGATCATGGACAGTGGTCAGCAGAAGGACACACTGTGAACAGTCATCAGCAGAAGGACACATCATGGACAATGGTTAGCAGGAGGACACATCTTGGACAGTAGGAGGATAGGATACATTATGGTCAATGGTCAGCAGAAGGATACATCATGTACAGTGGTCAGTGGGAGGACAAATCTTGAACAGTAGTCAGCAAGAGATCACATCAATGACTGATAAGTAGGAGAACATATCATGGACAGTGGTCAGTAGAAGGAAATATCATGGACAGTGGTCTGGAGGAGAACACATGTACAGTGGTCAGAAGGATGCCACATCTTGGACAGTAGGAAGACAGGATACATCATGGACAATGGTCAGCAGAAGGACACATCATGTACAGTGGTCAGTGGAAGGACACATGAACAGTAGTCAGCAAGAGATCACATCAATGACTGATAAGTAGGAGAACATATCATGGACAGTGGTCAGTAGAAGTAAATATCATGGACAGTGTTCTGCAAGAGGACACATGTACAGTGGTCAGTAGGAGAACATATCATGGGAAGTGGTCAGCAGGAGGATACATCATAGACAGTGTTCAGCAGTAAGACACATCATTTTTTTGGTCAGCAAAAAATCACATCATCGTCGGTGGTTGACAAGAGGATGCACCAAGAACAATGTTCACCAGGAGGATGCATCATGGACAGTACTGAGCAGGAGGACAGATTATGAACAGTGGTCACCAGGAGGACACATCATAGATAGTGGACAGCAGGAGAACACTTCATGTAGAGTGGTCAGTAGGAGGATGCCTCATGTACAGTTGTCAGCAAGAGGACATGTTTACCACAGTCAGTAGGAATATACATTATGGACAGTGGTCAGCAGGTGGGCAAATCATGGACAGTGGTCAGTAGGGGGACACATCATGGACAGTGGTCAGTAGGAGGATACATCATGAACAGTTTTCTGCAAGACATATGTACAGTGGTCAGTAGGAGGACACATCATGGACAGTGGTCAGAAGGAGGACACTTCATGGAGAGTGGGAGGACACATCATGGACAATGCTCAGCAAGAGATCACATCATGGATAGTGATAAGCAGAACACATCATGGACAGTGTTAGTAGGAGAGCACATTTTGGACAGAGTTCAGTATAAGTGTAGGAGAGAGAGCCCGCGCTGTGCAACCGGGCCGGAACTAAGGGAGCTGTCACTTAGGTTCCCAGGGCGTATGTTCCCGGGGGAAGTAACTACAGGACGGTACAGAGATGCTTCCAGAAAGGATGGGGGCTGGCCGACTATAAAAGGGGCACAGGAGACCAGCAGGGGGCACTTGGCACGGACGGAGACAAGAGGCAGGAGGGAGGAGCTTGAGAGGCACCGGAAAGCAGGGGAGAGCCAGCGCCTTCGAGAGAGACCTAACCAGAGGAGCGGACAATACCGAGCAAAGCGAGGAAGAGACGCAATGCTAATACTCGCAGCTGCCACTGTCCCGCTCCTCACCATGACCGCGGCCTGTCCGCTGCCACCCGCGGCCGCCACCATCCAGCTACGCACCGCGGCTGTGGCCTGTCCGCTGCCTTCCACGGCCGCCACTGCCCCATTTCACACCGCCGCTGTGGCCTGTCCGCTGACTCCCACGGCCGCCATTGCCCTGCTCCACACCGCGGCTGCGGCCTGTGCGCTGTTGCCCACGGCCACCACTACTCCATGGTACCCGCGGCTGCGGCCTGTATATCAAGGCCAACGGCTGCCACCGCCTTGCATCTGAGAGGGGCGGTCCCGATGCCGGGGAACTCTTCCAGGGCCTGTTGCGCCCCCTCCGCACATAACTGTTGCGCCCCCTCCGCACCTGGGCGTAGGAACGCCCGAAGCCGCTGACAGCTCCTCGTCGGCTGGGGCCAGCAGCTGAGCCGCTGAATGGACACTGCCCGGACAGCTCTGCCGGACATCAGAGAAGGATAAGTGACACTCCGTTTACTGTTCGTTATAATTCTAGAACTTGTAGTCGGCCATATTGCGGCCATATAGTTGTCGGCTCCTGCCGAATAGCCGTATACCGAGTTATTTGTGTATTATTGTCTTGCCTCCCTGCGAGGAGAACCAATGTCAGCTTCCCAGCTATCCGTCTAACCCCCCATATAAAGGTTGAATCTAAGCTTGCTCCGTCTCCGGCTCATCACTGCATCCTGCGTACCTGCAAATACTACATTTGGCGTAGTCAGCAGAATGCAGTCTCCGAGCGTGAGCGGGAAGCTGTAGACCAAGGGGGCGAGGGTGGCCCCCGGTCCAGCTTGTCTTTGGGGGCCATGCTGAACAACTTGCCCAAGTTTACAGGCAGTAATACCATGGTGTGGAGCTGGACGGAACGAATGCGGGGGGTGTTCAGGATGCACCCAATTACCCCTGATCTAGAGACTGAGGTGGTCCTAATGGCACTAGATGGGGAGGCTCCGGATTCAGTGATGTTAAGACCCCCGGCACAACGGAACACTTTTGGCCGGGTATTACAGATCTTGGAGGAGACCCACGGGGACCCGACAGATGTAGGGGAACTGAGAGCCCAGCTGTTCAGCCGCATGCAGGGGGAGGGGGAGACCGTCACCCAATACATGAACGTGCTGGAGGAGTTATATACAGCCATTGAGCGGAAGGACGGGGTAGGCGTGGGGCCCCTTGACATAACCCTACGCGACCTCTTGGTGACCGGACTGCGGGCTACCATGACCAAGCAAGCCTTCCAGGAGCAGGTATGGGTAAACCCGTGAATGACCTTCTCTGAGATAGGGAGTGAGGCACGCACACGAGAATGAGAACAGGGGGTGACAGCCCCCGTAGAGAAGGCCCGGAGCACTGAAGCCTCTGTGAATGTCATCAGTGAACCCCAGTGGGTGGAGGAAATGCGACAGGAGCTGGAGAGTATTAGAGGCGAATTTGCTGAGGTGAAGAGAAGGGCCGAAGCTATGAGTAGCCGGCCGGGCCAAGCGTAGCAACCTGGAGCACCCGTAACCCTCTTGGTGGCTACCCTCCGTGACCCCTCACCTGTTTTGATTGTGGCGAAGTGGGGCACTTCGCTCGGGAGCACCCCGGCATGGAAAGTACCCGCCTCTGCGGCCATTAAACTAGAGAGCTCTGAGGTGGAGCCATGCTTCTCCGAGCACCTACCCTCCGGGCTCCTGGTGGCTCACGCCCTGGCTACCGTGAGGAAGGGGACAGTCCTCATGCGCTGCGTCAACCTGAAAGACCAGGACATCATTCTAAAACCACGCACCGAAATGGCAAAACTGGTAAAGCACCTGGAAGAGGTACTCCAGCCCCCGACGTTACAGTTGGGAGTGATTCGAAGGGACCCCTGGGCAGTAACTGTGCTCTCCATCCAGACCGCAGGGCCCTCGCCCGAGCAAGCAGGGCAAGCAATCCTGGAAAAGATGCGAGCAGAACTCTCCGGACTCGGCCCGGCCCGGCCCAAATACACCAGGTAGAAGCCCTCCTTTGCCATTACCAAGTATTCGACAGCCACGAGGACGACTTCGAGTGCACCACCGCTATTAAGAACAGTATCCCCACTGAAGGGACAGCCCCTATCAGGGAATGATATGGGCAAATCCCACCACAGTTATATCAAGAAGTAAAGACACTGCTAAGTCAAATGCTGCGAAAGGGGGTAATACGGGAAAGCAAGAGTCTCTGGGCAGCCCCCATTGTATTGGTCCGGAAAAAGGACGGCACACTGTGGTTCTGCGTGGATTACCAGAAGCTGAACGTCTGCACCATCAAAGACTCATATCCGCTTTCCCGCATAGAGGAGTCTTTGTCAGCCCTGGGACAGGCAAAATATTTCTCTACCTTGGACTTGGCCAGTGGATACTGGCAGGTACCGATGTCGGAAGCAGATCGTGCAAAAACCGCTTTCATCTTGCCCATAGGCCTGTTCGAATCGAATGCCGTTTGGACTGGCCAACGCCCCCGGAACCTTCCAGCGACTAATGGAGCGGTGCCTGGGTGACCTTAACTTCTAAGCCACCCTGATATACTTGGACGACACCATCATCTATGCAGCCACGTTTGAAGACTACCTGCACCGTCTAGGCCAGTTGCTCGGCCGGCTGCAAAAGTACGGGTTGAAGGTGAAACCCCAAAAATGCCACCTGTTCCACACACAAATTGAGTATCTGGGGCATGTCGTTTCCACCGAGGGTGTGAGACAGTCACCGGAGAAGGTCGCTGTGATACAGGAGTGGCCCCTGAAACGGTGAAGGATGTGCAGGCCTTCTTGGGACTAGCTGGATATTACCGTCGCTTCGTGAAAAATTTCGCCCACCAAGCCCGAGCCCTGCAAGACCTACTAAAAGGAACGCCAGCCGGTGCCAACAGCTGGAAGGTCCAATGGCGTGAACCACAGGAGGAAGCTTTCCAAGACCTCAAGACCGCACTCTCGGAAGCCCCGGTGTTGGCCTACGCGGATTTCTCGCAACCGTTCATTCTGCACACCGACGGGAGCTTGCACGGGCTGGGGTTGTGTTGTCGCAGATGCAGGACGGCCGAAAGAAGGTGATCACCTATGGCAGCCGATCACTTCACGACTCCGAACGCAATCCCGACAACTACAGCTCCTTCAAGCTTGACCTCCTTGCAGTGATGTGGGCCATGACGGAGCTATTCGCGGAGTACCTAGCGGGGTCCGAGGTGGTTGTACGTACCGACAACAATCCACTAGCCCACCTCGAAAATGCAAAATTGGGAGCCCTGGAGCAGCGGTGGGTGGCCAGGATGGCCAAGTTCAAATACAAAATCATTTACAAAAGAGGGGCGGAAAACGTCCACGCCGACGCCTTGTCCCGAATTCAGCACACCGTCCCAGGACAGAGACACCGTTTTCCTCAAACCCCGTCAAAACCACAGCAGTGACAAGGGAACAGTCCTGTGTGGGACCCTCGGGGGGGCATTCTAGAGCAGTCCCGGGATGAATGGATACGCCAGCAACAGGAAGATGGGGAAATTGGCACCCTGCGCCGATGGGTCACCATGAAACAACTGCCCACTGACGCTCCAAGAAAAACGCTCTCTAGGGATACAATACTATTGCTCCGTCAATGGGCGAAACTGGTGAACAAAAACTAGAGCCCCCCTCGAGCTGCTAATGGTAGATTACTTAACCATCAGTCTGGCTCACGAGGGGTACGAGCACTGCCTAGTCATGGTAGACCATTTTACCAGGTTTGCTATGGTGAACCCCACCAAGGACCAAACAGCAGAATCGGCCGCCTACACTATCTGTAAGAACTTTATTCAAGTGTATGGCTGTCCTCAACGCATTCACTCAGATCAGGGGGCCTGCTCCCTGGGAAAAGTAATGGAAGAACTTCATCATCTGTATGGCATTGACAAATCCCGAACCACACCATACCATCCGCAGGGGAACCGGGCCTGCGAGCGGTTTAACTGGACCTTAATCCACGTACTCTGAAAGATGATCGGAAAACTCGTTGGCCTGAGTATATCCTCGAATTGGTCTGGGTATATAACAACCAGGTACACCAAGTCACTGGTTACACCCCATACTCGCTACTCTTCAGCCGAGAAGGCAAAGGGATTACCGAGGTGGAGTTGGACCCGGAGGAGGAACAACCCTGGGCAGGGGTCCCCTCCTGGGTCAGAAATCACCGGCATCGTCTGCAGACCCTACACTGACTAGTACAAACAAAACTCCAGGACCTGGAACATCCTGGGAAAGCCCCGTCACAACCCGCTGAATTCCGAAAAGGGGATCGCGTACTCGTACGAGACCAGTGCCCCAAAAACAAATTGGGACACCGGTGGGGAGAAAGCCCCTACCGAGTATTACGCCGAATAAGTCCAAATGGTCCAATATACGAGATACAGTCTGAAAAAGAGGGGGACCACCCCATCCGAACACTGCACCGCAATATGTTACGGTCGCTCCTCAGGCCACAGACCCTCCATTAACTGTTTGGGATGATGAAGATGAAGAGGAACTTCCTGTAATGCCAGCGGACACTCCCAGGGCCAGTGCCCCGGTGGCCCCAGCCACCCAACCAACTGAATGGGAGGAGACACAGATTAGATATTAGAAAAAACTTTTTGACAGTTAGGGTGATCAATGAGTGGAACAGGCTGCCACAAGAGGTGGTGAGTTCTCCTTCAATGGAAGTCTTCAAACAGAGGCTGGATAGACATCTGTCTGGGATGATTTAGAGAATCCTGCTTTGAGCAGGGGGTTGGACCAGAAGGCCCAGGAGGTCCCTTCCAACTCTACCATTCTATGATTCTATGATTCTATGATTCTAACCATCTTCCACCACCCCAGAGGACTCCACCCCAATCATGGAACCGTGATGCTCCGAACGGTCCACAGCAGGTAAACCCCCCAAACGATATGAACAAAATCAGTATGTGTGGCAGAAACAACTCCAGCACCACACCGATAATACGAACCCTCCCAAACTCTCGCCCGAGGAAAGGCGAGCACAAAGGATGGGGGAATGTAGGAGAGAGTCCTCGCTGTGCAACCGGACCCGAACTAAGGGGGCTGTCACTTAGGTTCCCAGGGGGTATGTTCCTGGGGGAAGTAACTACAGGACGGTACAGAGACGCTTCAAGAAAGGACAGGGGCGGGGCGACTATAAAAGGGGCACAGGAGACCAGCAGGGGGCACTTGGCATGGAGGAAGACAAGAGGCAGGAGGGAGGAGCTTGAGAGGCACCGGAGAGCAGGTGAGAGCCAGCGCCTTCAAGAGAGAAAGGACAGGGGCCCACCTAACCAGGGGAGAGGACGATTCCGAGCAAAGCGAGGAAGAGACGCAATGCTGCCACCCGCAGCTGCCACTGCCCCGCTCCCCACCACCACCGTGGTCTGTCTGCTGCCACCCGCGGCTGCCACCGTTCCGTTCCGCACTGCGGCTGTAGCCTGTCCGCTCCGCAGCCGCAACAGCCCCGCTCCACACCGCGGCTGCGGCCTGTGCGCTGCCGCCCACGGCCACCACTACTCCGTGGCACCCCGCGGCTGCGGCCTGTACGTCAAGGCTCGTGGCTGCCACCGCCTCGCCTCCGAAAGGGGCGGTCCTGATGCCGAGGAACTCTTCCAGGGCCTGTTGCGCCCCCTCTGCACCTGGGCAAAGGAACGCCCGAAGCCTCTGACAGCTCCTCGTCGGCTGGGGCCAGCAGCTGAGCCGCCGAATGGACACAGCCCGGACAACAGCTCTGTCGGACGTCGGAGAAGGATAAGTAGAATAATATAATACACCGCACACTTAGTTGAATATGATGCAAGGGTGAAAACTGTTATTTATTTATATACAGATTGGTAGTTTAGGCAAGGCAATATATGACAAGCGATTAAATTTAACGTTTCGGCTCAACCGGAGTCTTTATAAAAAAAGTAGCTGAAAAATAAAGAGAAAACAAATAAATAGCAAATAATTATATAATCACAATGAAATAATAAAGCAAATGAGACAATGAAGGTAAATATACAAAAATCATCCAGTGGTCAGATATTATATACAAAATAGTCACACAGAGAAAAGATATACAGTTTGGCCCATATCAAACATGTAAGGAAAAGATAAATATATACCTTTGTTCTGGCGGCAAAGGAGCTTTGGAATATGCAGAGTTACCTTGAGGTCCAGTGCCAATGAATACAAAGAGAAGGTGCAAAAGCCAACAGGGTGTCAGAGTAAGGCTGTAGGAAATAATGAGAAGGTATTAAGTCTATTGAACACAAGAGAGGAAGACTGAGGGTGAAATTAGTAGCAGCTGTTCATAGGGAATGGTAAACATGTCACATAATGCAGCTAAAGGGTATGCCACACTAAACAATATCGCTAACGGGATCGCTAAAAAACGTCACTATTTAGCGATCCCGTTAGCGATATTGTTCAGTGCGGCAGCTTCCAGCGACGAGCTTCCTGCTGTGATCTCGCTCGTCGCTGGAATCGTTCCGGACCCTATTTTCTCGTCGGCGCTCCCGCTGGGTAAGTATCTAATCGCTGTGTGGAACTTTTTCTTAGCGATTTAGCGGTACTTTTGTACCGCTAAAGTCGTTAAGAAGATCGCTAACGGCGATAGCGTCGTTAACTATATCGCTAAATGCGGCAGCATTTAGCTATATAGAAACAATCCCGCTAGCGATCTCATTAGTATGCAACGCTAACGAGATCGCTAGCGGGATCGAGTAGTGTGGCAGTACCTTAACAGTCTGTAGGAAGAAAGGAGACTCCTATGTCTATCTCAGTAACGTGTCTCATGAAGTAAAGGGGCTGCATGGGAGGTATAGATTACCTGAGAGGAGATATTCAGAAGCAGCGCTCCCGCGCCAAGCTTGTGATGTGTGTGCTGCCCTGTATGAAGTCTGGGTGTAAATACCATGCTGGAGCCGTCAGACCGGAAGTGACAATCTGGGGGCGGAGATGATGTCAGGTAACTGCGCAGATGCCATTCCTTGCAGGAGGAGTAGGTGTCATGGAAACAGGACACTGTAGATAGGAAGCGTCTGTCTGAGAGTGTTAACTGCGTGAGCGCCGTTCCTTAGGAACTATAGTAAGAGTATAGGATGCTGTTAGTAGAAACTAGTTCTATGATTGTATAGTGAGCGCAGGTGACCTGGATAACTAACAGGCACTACAATGTTAGGTGTGAACATTAAAGAAAAAACTGGCTGGCTGACAGAGTAAAATAAAAATAAAATTAGGGAAGAGTTAATACTATATACACACTATTATATACATGAATATGATTGAAGTATAGAGGCAAAGGCCAGGGGTGGGGTAGCAAAACTCACCCAAGGTAATCAAGTATTAGCGAGTCTGAAAATCAACAGAAAAAAATATTAGAATGACATATCATGCTGACCAATCTATCTCCCTTGGTAGGAGAAGGATAAGTGACACTCCGTTTACTGTTCGTTATCATTCTAGGACTTGTAGTCGACCATATCGCGGCCATATAATTGTCGGCTCCTGCCGAATAGCCGTTGTTAGAGCTGAGCCAGCATTTTTTTTCAGAAGACCTTGGTTTCTGTCAGACAAGTTGATGCATACCAGAAGTCGAGATAAGATGTTCCTTGTTTTGAGGCAATACCCCCCCCCGCTCGTCTGAGTTATGAAAAGACACTCTGTGCTGGGAGCTAAGGGCAAGAATGGAGTTTTCGGTTAAAATCAGTATTCTACGTGTTTTAGTGATAAGTTGTGTAAACACCATATATGGTAATTCCGCTTCCTGCTTATGGGGTGTATATAAACCCCTTCGTTAGCAATAAAGAGTAGAGTTTTTGATGCATACTTTTGTCTGTGTCTTATTCTCTCTGGTACCACATTTCAAGGAGGAAAGGGTTAACGAGATAACAGTGACGACAGCCTGGCGCCCGAACAGGGACCTGAGTTAATATACTCTGAGAAAGGCCGACCGATCCGGAGACGTGGGATGAGTGGAGCTTTCTGTTGGTGATATACATACAGCGCTGAGGTAAGAATACTTATTATATTCTACCTAAAATCTATATCACTGTATAGTGGACTCCCTCCTCCCCGAGCGGTCGGCTTTCCAGGTAATTCACAGGTGTTCCTGGCTCAGGTCCCTTTGAACCAGTAGACCTTCAGATTAATTGTCTGTCCTGCCTTTCCTCCTTTGAAAAATGACAGTATAGATCCGATGATTGTGGTGTGGTTTTGTCTTGGTGTTGGTGTGATCGGATTGTTTATTTGGTTGGCGTGCAAATCTTGGAAAGCGAGCAGTGGAATGGTTCAGAAACCTTTGTGGCCCATTGTCTAAGTGACGGAATTGTCTTGGTGACAGAGTCTTGGTGACAGAATTGTCTAAGTGACAGGAGAATCTCTTCTAGGTGAGGAGATACAAAAATGGGGAACCAAAATGCCAAGGAAGGCATTACTGACAGAGATTTAGTGGTACGCAGAGAGGGAAAGCAAGCGTTGGTAGGCATTGACAAAGTATTGTGTAAAGCAGGCATGAATGAAAACGGAGAATTGAACAGTGATAAATGGAAAAGGTTCTTTAACTCACATCATGGATGGTTGAGAGACAAAGGACTGTTGAAAACAGTGAACCTGTGGATGAGTGCGTGTAATTACTTAGAGGGAAAGACTGAAGAATTAGGAGACGGACATTACAGACTGACAAAAACAGGGATGACTGATTTACCCTCCTGTTTGCCCCCTACGTTACCTCCACCCCTGTATCAGATTTTCCCACAGATTTCCCACGAACCGAACTGTTGGGTCTGTCCCAGGTGTGGACAGCAGAATCCCCTGACGGTAGATGTTTGTGTAGGTTGCGGTGGACCCAGACCTCCCCCGGCCAATCTATTTCCAATGAGGACAGTAATGGTACTTGGTACCCCGGGTGCTGCGGGAGGCGAGGGGGCGGACTAGCTCCAGGCACCCCCTGGACAGCAGTGTTATACAGACCATGGAGCCCTTCAGAGCAGTTGGCTCTAATAACGCAACTCCCGGACCCTTCACAGTCACCAATGGGATTTGCTAGAATGTTAGCTACAATGCAGGATACGTATAAGGCAACTAGACAGGATCTGGAAGCACTTATGAAAGGGAAATTGGCAGATGAAGCCAGATACGATAGACTGATAGATGAGACATACAAGTGTTATGTTGGTAGGACCGGACCTGATAATGCAGAAGTCAATGACGCAGCAGCAGGGGTTCTGTTTACAGAAGCGCTGAAAAAAAGCATGTAAAGATAGACAGGCAGAGAAGGAGGTTACACTAGAAGACAGAGTTCAGGGAAAGGAAGAGGAGCCAAAAGATTATAGAATCATAGAATCATAGAATCATAGAATGGTAGAGTTGGAAGGGACCTCCTGGGTCATCTGGTCCAACCCCCTGCTCAAAGCAGGATTCTCTAAATCATCCCAGACAGATGTCTATCCAGCCTCTGTTTGAAGACTTCCATTGAAGGAGAACTCACCACCTCTAATTCTGGGCCCTAAGAAAAACTTGGGTAGAAATGGGTTTTGTCCCAGAAAACAAGACTAGTGAGAGGATACTGGCAAGTGCATATATGAATGGGTTGAAAAAGGAAGTGGCAGAAAAGGTGAAAGTAAGTAGACCAGATTGGAGATCAGTTAAAGCAGAGGATCTAGCCAGAATAGCACAGGGGGCACAACATGATTTAGCGCAAGCAAAGAGAGGTGCAAGGTTACATGCTGTAGGTACTCGTCCTGCAAACAACAGGGAGGGGAGACGTGTGCCAGGAGATGGACAGAAATTGTGCTACGGATGCAGGAAACCGGGACATTTCAGGAGAGATTGCAGAACTAATCCATATCCAGCCTGTCCAACTAATCCATATCCAAATGACCAGCCTGCAAGAGGCCCCCAAGACCAATTAGGGCTGCTCCCATAGGATAATGGTAGCTTGCACATGAACCCCCTTGTCTCCTTACCCCCCACTCCTAATTGCACAGTGCAGGTGAACCTACCAGGGGGACATGAGGTTGAGTTCCAAGTGGACACGGGGGCAGACAATTCAGTAATTACAGAAGAGGACTGGCCATTTGGGAAAAGTGATTTCTCCCACCATGTTATAGCGACTCCTTACAACTCTCCATTTATCCTGCTCCCCGTCACTAAAAAGATTCCCCTGCAAATTCAAGGAACCACTGTACACACACAGATAATGGTATCACCACGGGGTCAATGTAATCTTTTAGGATGTGATGTATTGTCTCAATTGCAAGCACATATTGAGTATCATCCTGATGGGACTGTCACTATGACACCAGGATTGAAGCCAAGCACTCTTTGTAAAATCATGTCACTAGATGTTGCTAGTATAGAGGACACAAATAAATTTCCTTCAATGTTAGAAGGTGTGATACCGCATGATTTCTGGGCTTCAGATAAAACAGATGTGGGCAGATTAAGGGTGCAGCCAGTCATGGTCAAATTAAAGCCAGGTGCAATCCTGCCCCAACAGAGACAGTATCCTCTTAGTTCAGCTCAAGAGTCAGCTATAGCTCAGCAGGTACAGAAACTGGTAGCAAGTGGTGTTTTAGTTAAGACCCAGTCCCCTTGTAACACCCCTCTGTTCCCAGTTAAAAAGAAAACAGCACCGGGGCAGCCAGCAGCGCACAGAATGGTCCATGATCTCCGGCTAGTGAACAAAGCTACAGAGCTCCTCACACCAGTTGTACCAAATCCTCACACCCTTTTGTCTCAGATCCCGGCTAGTGCTCTTTGTTTTTCAGTGATTGACTTGGCAAATGCATTTTTAGTGTCCCATTGCACCCTGAATGCCAGTATTTGTTTGCTTTTACATTTCAAGGGAATCAGTATACGTGGACTGTTTTGCCCCAGGGTGCCCAAAATTCACCCACTATGTATACTGCCAGTCTGCAAGAGATACTGGAAAAATGGAAAATGCCAAAAGTAGTTGTTCTGCAATATGTTGATGATTTACTGATTTGTGCCCCCTCCAGGAAACAGTGTCACACTGCAACAATATCACTCATGTTGTTTCTGTACCAAGCTGGATGTAAAGCGTCAAAGGATAAACTTCAATTTTTTAAATCTTCAGTTATCTTTTTGGGACATTGCATTACACCGGGGGCGCGACATCTGACCAGCGCTCGCAAAGAAGCTGTACAGAATTTTCCTATTCCTGTTAATGTTGCCGCTCTTAGGACATTTCTTGGACTGGTTTCCTACTGCAGACAGTGGATACATGCTGTATCAATCCTCATGCAGCCTCTCTATGACTGTATCACCATTGTGCCTTTTAAACTAACTCCTGAAGGTATAGACTGTTTTTATTCTCTCAAAAACAGGATTGTGGCAGCTCCAGCGCTAGGAACCCCCAACTACGAACTACCATTCACCCTGTATCTCCACGAACAGCAGGGACATGCGGCAGGAGTATTGACTCAGTTACATGGTGACAATCAAAGGCCTGTAGCATATTTCAGTGGAAGACTAGATGCAGTGGCTAGAGGTGCCCCGTCCTGTGTACGGGCATTACATGCTGTAGGACTATTGCTCCACAAATCGTCAGACATTGTTCTTGATCACACACTTAGAGTACTTACAACTCATGATGTATACACCATACTGAACCAGGTGCAGCCGGCACATCTTTCAGCTGCACGTCACCTTCGATTGCAATGTGCACTTTTAATGCCTCCAAATGTTTCTTTGCAGAGATGTACCACACTTAATCCTGCCACATTGTTACCTCTCTCGGATCTAAAGGAGGGGTCAGGTACGGTATTGTACAAAGAAGATCCAAGAGAGGAGATTCCTCATGATTGTGTTCAGCTTATGGCACAGGAAACAGCAGGCCTACCCACAGTGTTTGAAACTGAAAGACTTAATGCTGATTTTGAATTTTTTGTAGATGGATCTCGCCACCAAGATGACTCAGGTACCTTCCACACTGGGTATGCCATCGTCTCCCTTAATGCAGTAATCAAAGCAGAACCAATGCTCCCACATCAGTCAGCCCAGGAGGCTGAACTTAAGGCTCTGACCGAGGCCTGTAAGATAGCTGAAGGTAGAATTGTTAACATCTACACAGATTCTAGATACGCATTCGGTATAGCTCATGATTTTGGTCCAATTTGGAAATCTAGAGGATTCCTGACGGCAGCAGGACATCCCATTAAAAATGCTGACGCAGTCCAGCAGTTAATTGATGCATTACAATTACCAAAAGAGGTAGCTGTCATAAAAGTTAAAGCACATACCAGACGCACTGATCAGGTGAGTAAACGCAATGGCCGATGCAGCAGCAAAAATAGCAGCCAGTAGACCACTCCAAGGGGTAACGATGCACCAGGTAAGCGCTCCCAAAAATCCCTTTGTGTCGGAGGATGCCTTATCCCAGATGCAGGCTCAGGTGCGCCAGGAGGAAGTAGAAAAGTGGCAAAAAGAAGGTGCATGTCTGAATGAAGCAAATGGGGTATGGGGAAGAGGGATGCGTCGATGCCTTCCAACGGCGTTGTACCCTGCGGTCGCCCAGATGTTACATGGGCCAACCCACCAGTCCAAAACTGCTGTAATGAGCGTGATGCAGAAGCATTGGGTAGCACCAGGCTTTTCCACCTGTATAGAAGGTTTGATCCAGGGATGCATGGTATGTGCTACACATAATCAGGGAAGGGTAGTCAAGACACCACCCAAACACGCCCCTCGGCCCCTCTATCCTTTCCAGAGACTGCAGATTGATTATATTCAGCTGCCAAAATCAGGGTCATGGGAGTACGTGTTGGTCTGTATTGATTTATTCTCAGGTTGGCCGGAGGATTTCCCGATTGCCAAGGCTACGGCTGCGGCAACCGCAAAGAAGCTGCTTGCGGAGGTGGTGTGCAGGTATGGAGTACCAGATCGAAAGTGACAGAGGTACACATTTCACAGGTGAAATAATGAATGAAGTCTTGACCGCTCTAGGAATTCAACAAGCTTTCCACACCCCATATCATCCACAAAGCTGTGGGAAAGTAGAAAGACTAAATGGGACATTGAAGTTAAAAATCCAAAAGGCCATGGCTGAAACAGGGAAATCTTGGCCTGAATGTTTATCATTAGCCCTATACTCAGTAAGGTACACTCCAAATAGAAAAACTGGACTTTCTCCGTATGAAGTACTATTTGGCAAAGTGCCTAGCTTAGGATGTTTCTTTCTCCAAGCACTGGAAATGAGTAACCATGTATTAAGCTCATATGTAAGGGATTTGCATAAAAGACTCAAAAAAGTACATGATAATGTCTTCAGTTCTCTTCCAGATCCGAACCAGGATCCTGGGAGTCACAGCTTGCAGCCCGGAGACTGGGTAGTCATTAAAAGACACGTGAGAAAGAGTCTGGATCCGAGATTTGATGGACCTTTTCAAGTTCTACTGACGACAAGTACTGCAGTCAAGCTACAAGGCAAGGAAACTTGGATTCACGCATCGCATTGTAAGAAGATCCTTGGAGAGCCTCCAGAAGAGGAATGATGCTACTAATGACATTTGCTTGCATCCTTGCAGTAACGGATGCTTGGAACAGACTTAGCTGTGTAGATGGTGATGATAACAGGTTCATTAGACATCACTTAGCTTTAGTGGATGGACTGAAAGAACAAAACCAAACTGTTGCACACTGTTGGATTTGTACACACGCGCCGGTGACATCCACCAGTCTACCATTTCTTGCAGTCCCAGTCTCGTGGGAAGAAATTAACTCTTGGGGTAACTGCTCAGACACATTAAGCAACAATGCCACTCAAAAACTTTGGAACACTACGGTAGGAACACCGGTAGTGGGTTGGACTGATTTTCCATGGTGGCAGGGAAATCTAACAGGACAGATAATTCCAAGACTGTATCTATCTTTTAAAGGTGGGGCATGGGTACCCAGAAATAGAACTAGTATAACCTCTTTGGGAGAAATACCGACACAGGGGTTAAAGATAAGTTTTGGGGTCACTACAGGAAGCTTAGATGCTTTCAAACCCTCCCTATTAGAACGATACCTACACACTGATAAATGGAAAAATAATGTTTTCTTTGAGAATGGGAATAATGAAACTTGTGCTAACAAACCAGGTAACCTGATGTGTAATGAAGATGAAGAATATCAGAAGAACACTCCTACCTGCGGAGAACCTACCGCAGGATACTGCTCCCCACTAGGACAAAAGCCCGGATGGTGCATGATGAGTAATATTTCAAAGTTTATAGATTTGGCACACCGATTAGTATTACAGCATTCAGCTATATGGAACCTTCCACCATCAATGTATTGGGTATGTGGGGACAAGGCATTTAAGTGGCTTCCAGTAGGAGTCACCGGGAAATGCACCCTAGCTAGATTGACACCAGCCACCTATCTCATCACTCCAGATAGATTAAATCCATTGTCTATTCCAAAATATACACTACATAAACGATCTGCAGACAATAGACCTCGCCCAAATGGGAGACCACACATAGTGGAGATGGGGATAGCAAATAAATTTTTCAGTGCATTATTTATCTACCCAATGATAACTCAGCCATGGGATAAGTTGGTAGAATCCACAGATTACCTAGATGATCAAATATGGGATATTTTAGATATCATCAATGGGTCCCTTGCAGTACAGAACCAGTTAATTATTGTTATTAACCAACATACCCTCGTGTTAGATTACCTAACTGCAGCTCAAGGAGGGATGTGCCAGATTATCGGACCTGCATGTTGTCATTATATTGATAATTCTAGTGTTTTAACCCTTAAACATAAGCTAGAGGGTGTCATAAAGTTAAGGAAACTACACTGTGTTCCAAATTATTATGCAAATAATATTTTCTAAGATTTTCCCAAATTACCTATATGAATTGCAGTCATTGTAATTTTCCAGTCAAATAACTATTAGAGAACAATTGAAAGGTTTTTGTATAAACTGCCTATGATAACAGTTTATTTTAAAAAAAATAAAACACTCAAACTGCACTCAAAATGCATGTTCCAAATTATTATGCACAGCAGAGTTTTCAACCTTTTCATTTTAATTAAGAACAAAAAATTGGTCATTTTTGAAATTATAAGCATTAGCAGGTTCTTACAAACTGAAATCAAACAGTTTTCAACTCAAAACTTTATTCTAGGTGATGTTACATTTGCACATAGGACCCCTTGTTCGAAAGGAGCTTCTGAACTCTCTCGTCCATTGAATTTGTCAGGTTTTGGAGGATTTCTGCTTCAATTGTTTTGCATGAGGACAGAATACCCTCCCAGAGCTGTTGCTTAGAAGTGAACTGCCTCCTGCCATCATAGACACTCCCTTTGATGATGCTCCAGAGGTTCTCAATGGGGTTGAGGTCAGGGGAGCATGGGGCCACACCATAAGTTTGTCCCTTTTATGCCCATAGCAGCCAGAGATGCAGATGTGTTATGTGCAGCATGAGACGGTGCATTATCATGCATGAAAATGATCTTGCTGTGGAATGCACGGTTCTTCTTCTTGAACCATGGCAGGAAGGGCTGTTTGAGAAACTCAACATACACTATGGAGTTCATCTTTACCCCTTCAGGGATCCTAAAGGGGCCGACAATCTCTCTCCCCATGATTCCAGCCCAAAACATTACTCCACCTACTCCTTGTTGGCGCCGTAGCCTAGTTTGCATGGGGTGTCCATCAACCAGCCATCCTCCACTCCATCCATCTGGACCATCGAGCGTTGCACGGCACTCATCGGTGAACAAAACAGTTTTGAAGTCAGTCTTCATGTATTGTTTGGCCCACTAGAGCCGTTTCTGCTTGTGTGCAGTGGATAGAGGAGGTCGACAGGATGGCTTACGCACAGCTGCAAACCTCTGAAGGACCCTGCATCTTGTTGTTCGGGGGACGTTGGAGGCACCAGCAGCTTCAAAAACTTGTCTGCTGCTATGACAAGGCTTTTTTTCCGCTGCTCTTATAACCTGACGTAATTGCCTGTAGGAAAGAGTCCTCAATTTTCCCTTATCAGCACGCACACGTGTGTACTGTGAATCAGCTACATACTTTTTGTGCGATTGATCACGATTAAGTGTCTTGGCAATGTTGATTGTAGTCATGCCTTGACCTAAACACTCCACAATTTGTTGCTTCTCAGCAGCCGACACATCCTTTTTCTTTCCCATTTTGGCAGAAAATGTAGGCTGCTTAATAATGTGGGACAGCCTTTTTAAGTAGTCTTGCCTTTCATTGGACACACCTGCCAAACTAATTAGCACAAGTGTCTGCAATTGCTTACAGTGATATAAAGAGCCCTGACACACATCACCATCAATGAGTTTAACTGACAAGCAAAAAAATTCTTACTTTATCACTCCTAAACAATTTTTGCATAATAATTTGGAACACAGTGTATATGATGAGGCAAATCTGAAGAATCAAGATTCATGGTGGGCAAATACTTTCTCCTTTCTTAACCCTGCAAATTGGTTCAAAGGCATAGGGGGATGGCTGACTGGGATAATACAAGCTGGCCTACAGGTTTTTTTGATATGTCTTGCTATCTATTTAGTTTTTAAAATCTGTTTGATGTGTATTAAAGATGTACTAGGACACAGAGGAGGTATGAAGATGTGTATTGATCAAATGAAGGAACAAAAGGAGGGAATGTTAGAGCTGAGCCAGCATTTTTTTCAGAAGACGTTGGTTTCTGTCAGACAAGTTGATGCATACCAGAAGTCGAGATAAGATGTTCCTTCTTTTGAGGCAATACACCCCCCCCTGCTCGTCTGAGTTATGAAAAGACACTCTGCTGGGAGCTAAGGGCAAGAATGGAGTTTTCGGTTAAAATCAGTATTCTACGTGTTTTAGTGATAAGTTGTGTAAACACCATATATGGTAATTCCGCTTCCTGCTTATGGGGTGTATATAAACCCCTTCATTAGCAATAAAGAGTAGAGTTTTTGATGCACACTTTTGTCTGTGTCTTATTCTCTCTGGTACCACATTTCAAGGAGGAAAGGGTTAACGAGATAACAGTGACGACACCGTATACCGAGTTATTTGTGTATTATTGTCTTTCCTCCCTGCGAGTAGAACCATTGTCATTTTCCCAGCTATCTGCCTAACCCCCCATATAAAGGTTGAATCTAAGCTTGCTCCGTCTCCGGCTCGTCACTGCATCCGGCATACCTGCAAATACTACATAAGGATACTTCCTGAACAGTTTTCAGCAGGAGAACACATTTACAGTGATCAGTGGGAGGATACATCATGGACAATGGACAGTAGGAGGACACATCTCAGACAGTGGTCAGGAGGAGTATAGATCACGGACTCTGGTCAGCAGTAGAACACAAATAGTACATTGGTCACTAGGAGGATACATCGTGGACAGTGGTCAGCAAGAGAAAACTTTATGGCCAGTGTAAGTAAGAAGATGCACCGTAGACAGTGGTCAGCAGGAAGACACATCATTTCCGTGGTCAGCAAAACATCACATCACGGGCCAGTGGTAGGCAAGAGGATGCATCAAGAACAGTGGTCAGCTGGAGACACATCATGGACACGGTCAGTAATAGAACAAATCAGAGAGAATGGTCAGCTGTAGTGTTGAGGATACATGGGTATTTTGTATAGCTTTGGTCATTTTGGAAAACTCTGTAGATGGACTGATCTGTAAAGCAATGTAAATGGGCGAGTGTAGTTTAGTTTTGTTAATCTCTGTGTAGCCTTACTACTGCAGTTCTAGGACATGAACTTTACATAGTTGTATATTTTCTACAGAAATCTGATATTGCCAGCCTTCCTGCAGAATTGTGATAAGAACTAACACATACAAGGTGACTGTGTAGATAACTGACACTTCTGTCCACAGATCTCTTTCTCAATAGAGGGTGATGTTGTGTATTACACTCTGGTGAAAGGCTCACTGGGTCACATCACATAGGCTGAGGCCCCTTAGTTGAAATGAAGATAAATCTTAATACTTCAGTAGTCAAGACATTGTGGACAATTGTATTTTCTTACTTTGTGGGAACTGTTTGGTGAAGGCCCTTTTCTGTTTCCCATGATTGTGCTCATTGAACACCAGTGTCAGACTGAAGAACATTGGGCCCACCAGTGGATTTGATTCTGAAGGCCCACCTTTCTCCCCCACTCAAGAGGCCAATAGCAGCTGCAAGGTTTGCACTATTAGCTCTACTGAAGGAGAAGTCAGGGCCCACCGGAGGATTCTCCAGTTCTCTGGTGGGCCAGTCCAACCCTGTTGAACACGATTCATAAAAACAAGGTTGTGGGAGCTTGGTGGGAAGAAAATGATCAGACACACAGAGCCCACACCTTAACCCTGATCCAACACTTTTAGGCAGGGGCGTAACAAGCATGGTCGCAGAAGGTGCAACTGCAAACAGGCCGGGGCGGGAGTGCGGCCCTCTGACGTCACTTTCACCTGGATGTACCTCCTCCGACACACATTGGGGGCATCATGCCAGGATGGTGGACATTATGCTAGGATGAGGACATTTTACCAGAATGTCAACATAATATCAGGATGGGGGATAATATACCAGAATGGAGGATATTATACCAGGATGAGGACATTATACTAGAATCGGTACATTATATTAGGATGGGGATGTTATACCATA
Organism: Oophaga sylvatica; assembly: GCA_033576555.1. Classification (NCBI taxonomy): domain Eukaryota; kingdom Metazoa; phylum Chordata; class Amphibia; order Anura; family Dendrobatidae; genus Oophaga; species Oophaga sylvatica. The sequence goes on along the minus strand of JARQOD010001170.1, from coordinate 57,063 downwards.
ATGGGAACAATATGCCAGGATGGGGGACATTTTACCAGGATGGGGATATTATACCAGGATGGGTACATTATTCAGAAGGGTTACATTATAACATGATGGGGGATAATATACTAAGAAGGATGATATTATACTAGGATAAGGACATTATATCAGAATGAGGACATTATGCCAAGTTAAGTGGCATTATACCAGGATGGATGACATTATACCAGGAATGGGGACATTTTCAAGGATGGGTGACATTATACTAGCCTGGGGGACATTATACCAGAAGAGGGACACTATACCAGGATGGGGACATTATGGTATGATGGAGAACATTATACTATGATGGGAGACATTATACCAGGAAGGGGCTAAGCAGGGTGGATATTGTTATAGCATGGGGCCAAATATGGGGGTATTATTACTGGAAGGGGCTGGGATGGTGACATTATTGCTGAAAGGGGCCAGGATGGGGAAATTCTTACTGGATAAGGCCAGGAAGGAGGAGATTATTACAAGAAGAAGCCAGGATGTGGGACATAATTACATGGAGGGTGAACGTGCATGACTTTATAGGATCTAGAATGCTACAAGGGTACATACTGTACATCTGAACAACATACAGGTGAGGGCCCTGGTCCAAAGTTTGCATGGGGGCTCATCAACATCAGGTCTGACCTCACAGATGCTCTTCTGGATGAACAGGAAAAACTTCCCACAGACGCCTCAACATCTTGGTGAAATACTTCCTAGAAGAGCAGAGGCTGTTATATCTAAGGGGTAACTGCATATTAATATGTATAAATGTAAAATTAGAGTTCAGAAAAGTTCCTGGAGGTGGCATGTGGAGGGGGAATTATGATTCGGTAACCGAGGAGGATAACAGAGAAATAGGCTAGGCTACCAGACAACCAGAGAGGTTGGTAACTCAGTGGATTGCAGACCCCTAAACTGACAACACAACTAGAATTAGCCTTGGGACGTACCTACGATGCCCTAGACACCTCGGCACAGCCAAAGAGTTAACTAAGACTAAAGAGAGAAAGGGGAAAGCTAAACTTCCCCGGAGTAGGGCCCCAAAGGAATAGATAGCCCCCAAACATATATTGCCGGTGAGACAGATGAAGCACAAATCACAGGCAGAAAATAGAATAAGCAAATGCTGGGGTCCAAACTGTCTAGATAGAACAGGACAGGAAAAGAATACTGTCTGCAATCCCGCAAAAACCCTAAGAAAAATTCTAACATGTCTGATATACAAAAATACTGAGACCACACGACCTCTCCCCCACTAAATCAGAACTCTGGTGTGAACTGGACGCAAAACAACAGATACTGAAATAACAGGGAACTAGAAATACAGAAAAGAATGAAATAACAAATGCCACAGATGAAAACAGACAAATAATTTGTCTGGAAGATGCAGGACAAAGCAGGTAGCAAGCAGACTTCCAAAAGGCTCAGGAAGAAAAACAAATCACAAGCAACAGACAAGGGAAGGCTGCTCACTTAAATCTCTCCAGTCAGTAACACCTGATCTCCAATCATCCTCTTCAGGTGATTGACTTCTGTCAGCCAGACCAGCTCCATTACCAGCAGCAACCACCAGAGGAAGCCCAAACTCAGAAGCCAGATCAAAAGTGTTCACAACAGGGAACAAACTTTTCCATATTACCATACTCTGTTAGATGAGTCGGATATAATGACATGTAAGGGTCAGGGTTGCCAACCGTCCAGAAATTGCAGGACGGTCTGTAAATTAGGGCACTTTTTTCCCTTTTTCCATAATTTTTTTAAGGTGTCCATGACTTTTTTAAGGTGAGTAAATTTATACAGATTATTCTGACTGTAATTATTATCATTGTACAGTGCACAGTGAATACAGCCCATGTCTTTATTATTATTATTATATCATTTATTATAGTGCCACTTATTCCATGGCGCTTTACATGTGAGGTGGGGTATACATAATAAATGCAAGTACAGTAATCTTAAACAATACAAGTCACGACTGGTCCAGGTTGAGAGAGGACCCTGCCCGCGAGGGCTCACAATCTACAAGGGATGGTTGAGGATACAGTAGGTGATGGCAGAGCTGGTCGTGCAGCAGTTTGGTGGATCGGTGGTTACTGCAGGTTGTCTGCTTGTCGGAGAGGTAGGTCTTCATGTTCCTTTTGAAGGTTTCCATGGTAGGTGAGAGTCTGATATGTTGGGGTAGAGAGTTCCAGAGTAGGGGGGATGCGCGGGAGAAATCTTGTATGTGATTGTGGGAAGAGGATTTAAGAGGGGAGTAGAGGAGATCTTCAGAGGATCATAGGTTGTGTGTAGGTAAGTACCGGGAGACGAGATCACAGTTGTATGGAGGACACAGGTTGTGGATGGCTTTGCATGCCATGGTTAGAGTTTTGAACTGGAGTCTTTGTTTAATGGGGAGCCAATGCAGGGAATAACAGAGGGGAGAGGCCGGGGAATAACGGGGGGACAGTGGGATTAGTCGGGCAGCAGAGTTTAGGATAGATTGGAAGGGTGCAAGAGTGTTAGAGGGGAGACTACAGAGCAGGAGGTTACAGAAGTCGAATGTGGGAGATGATGAGGGCATATACTAGGGTTTTTGCAGATTATTGATTAAGGACTGTGCAGAATCGGGAAATATTTTGATTTGTAGTCTTCAGGAGGTAAAATGGGCTTGAATATGTGGTTTGAAGGAGAGGTCAGAGTTAGGGGTTACCCCGAGGCAGTGAGCTTGTGGAACTAGTGAGAGTGAACAGCCATTTACTTTAATGGATAGGTCTGTTTGGGGGGATGATGGGAAAGATCATGAATTCTGTTTTGTCCATATTAAGTTTTAGAAATCTACTAGAGAAGAAGGATGAAATAGTGGACAGACATTGTGGGATTAGTAAGTAGGTGATATCTGGTCCACAGAGGTAGAGGTATCAGGTTCATATCGGAATTATGGGCTGTAGACATATATCACTTATAATCATAATGACTTATTATGTTTTTCTAATGTATCTGTAAAAATTTTGCCTGTCCATGACCCTCAGAAGGGTCAAGGCAGAGGGAAATCTTAATGCTTCAGCATACAGTACATCTTGGACAATTGTAGCTTCAAGCTTTATGGAGCAGTTTGGGCAAGAATCTTTTCTATTCCCCATGACTGTGTCCAGTGCACACGCTCCATAAAGAAATGGTTGGATAGCATGGTGTGTACTAACATTCTTCGCTGCTCATAATTTGGACCTCAACCCTACCCAACACCTTCAGAATGGACTGGAACAGGAAGTTTCGAGCACGTCTTCTCCTCCAGCACCAGGGTCTGACCGCACAAATGTTCTTCGGCATAAAAGGTGCAAACATTCCAACCCACACTTCCAAATTCTTATAGAAATCCTTCCCAGAAAAGTGGGAATTGTTATATCGGTAGAGGGGTATCTCCATATTAATATTTATAGACGTAGAATGGGAGGTCAGTAAAGCTCCCGGAGGTTGGAAGTGGACGGACCAAGTTTTTTGTTGGAAGAGGGATCCTTCTACACATGGAGAGTATTACGCTTCAAGAGTGGACCTCGGGATCGAGGTACCTGAACCCACCCGAGCGATCTGGCCATGTGAACCCACCCCCTATACAGGGAGTGTCAGGGGCAGACCCGAGGGGACGGAATAACATGACTGCCAGTACCAAGGGGCGGCTCAGATGAGGAACGTAGAAAACAGAGAACTAAGAGATGACGGTGGGAACACAGAGGTGGTATAGGAATACAAAGGGCAGACAGGGACACGTAGCACACTGGAGACAGGGAAAACGAGCAGGAATAGGATCCGAGGACTGGAAGCCGAGGAAGCAGCGCAGGGCAGGATGATGACACAGGAAAAACGCCAGGTACTGCAAGGCAAAAGACAAAAGGGTAAGGGAGGACAGGGAGCCTGGAAAAGCAGCGCTAGGTGAGACCTAAGACTAGGCACAAACGAAGCACTAGTATAATCAGGCGCTTCCTCTAGCAGGAAGCGGCCTGATATACCCGGTAGCCACTGCCCTAATTGGGCAGTGCTTCCAGGAAGGAACCAACCCGACCGTATAAGCTAGTCGGGGGACCCGCCAGCGACCTCAGCGGGCGACCACGCATACGCACAGCGGAAGATCCCCAGCGCGGCTGAGAACCCGGAAGTGCAGGGACGACGCGACAGGAGAGCCGCCCGGCACGAGGAGAGACGCGGCGAGGTGCCCGGCCAGCGGGTGAAGAGAGGTGACTAATAGTACCCCCCTTCTTACATCCCTCCTTTTCTAGGCTGGCAAAAAATCTCTTCAGGATACGTGTTGCCCTAATATTCTCCAGTGGTTCCAATTACCTCTCCTCAGGACCGTACCCTTCCAATCAATCAAGAAGAAAGTCCTCCCCCTAACTTTTTTCTTGGCTAGTATATCTCTCACTTCAAAGATATTATCTGAAGAGACAGGAGGGGGAGAGGAACCAGAGGAAGGATGAAAACGGTTGAGTACCACAGGTTTGAGGAGAGAGACATGGAAGGTATTGAAAATACGGAGCGAGGCAGGTAACCTCAATTTATAGGCCACATCATTAATTCGTTCCAGGACCACGAAAGGACCAATCTAACGAGGTCCCAATTTGAAATAGGGAATCTTGAGTTCCACATACTTGGAGGAAAGCCAAACCATATCACCGGGTTGAAAAGGAGGAATGTCCAAACGCCTTTTATCGGCATGCCTCTTCATCCGAATACACGACTTCTCGAGAGTCTCCATGGTCTCCTTCCAAATCTTGGAAAATTCCATGGACAACGAGTCAGCAGCAGGAACCCCCGAGGTAGGAGAAACCGGTAAAGGCAGGTTGGGATGTTGACCAGAGACGATAAAAAATGGAGAATTGGCAGCTGATTCACTGGTATGATTGTTGTATGCAAACTCCGCCCAAGGAAGAAGATGGAACCAATCGTCCTGGTGGGCATTGGTGAAATGTCTGAGAAAAGTGGTCAAGATTTGGTTAGTCCGTTCCACCTGACCATTGGATTGTGGATGATAGGCAGAAGAGAAGTCAAGAGTCACATTCATGAGCTTACAGAGAGCTCTCCAGAACCAGGATGTGAATTGGACTCCCCTGCCAACAGGATGTGTTGTGGGAATCCATGGATCCTGAAGACATGTTGTATAAAAGTCTAAGCCAACTCAGGAGTAGAGGGCAAGCCCGGGAGCAGGACGAAAGAGCCATTTTAGAGAAACGGTCCACAACTACCAGAATAACCATGCAACCCTTGAATCTAGGAAGGTCGGTGATAAAGTCCATGGCTATATGCCACCAAGGGACCGAAGGCACGGGCAGAGGATGCAGGACTCAGAGGGTAGTTGTCTCGGAGTCTTGTTTCTGGCACAGGAAGGACAAGATACGGTAAAATCCTCAATTTCCTGACGAAGGGAAGGCCACCAATAGTGACAGGAGATGAGAAGATAGGTCTTCTTGGATCTTGCATGACCGGCAATTTTGGAGGAATGGCCCCAGCGCAATACCCTCTCTCTGTCCTTTTAAAAAATGAATGTTTTACCCGGAGGAAAGGTAGCAAGATTCAGGGGAGCAATGATGACAATCCTAGAAGGATCGATAATATGGGATGGGACCTCCTCCGTGTCGATAGCCTGGAAGGACCTTGACAAAGCGTCAGCCTTGACGTTCTTCTCACTTGGCCGAAAGTGCAACTCAAAGTCAAATCGGGCAAAGAACAGAGACCACCTGGCTTGCCGGGGGTTGAGCCTCTGAGCAGACTGAATGTAGGACAGATTCTTATGATTGGTGAAAATTGTGAAGGGATGTACTGCTCCTTCCAGAAGATACCATTACTCCTCCAATGCCAGTTTTATAGCAAGTAACTCTCAATCTCCGATGGAGTAGTTGCGTTCAGAGGTAGAAAAACCTTTAGAGAAGTGACCACAAGTAACCAGACGACCAGACGAGGATCTTTGAGAAAGGACTGCCACCGCCCCGGTGGAGGAGGCGTCTACCTCGAGAATGAATGGTCTGCTGGCATCTGGACGATGTAGTACCGAAGCATTTGCAAAAGCCTGCTTTAAGGTCAAAAAGGCATTCTTGGCTTCTGCAGACCAGACATGGGGATTGGCCCCCTTGCAGATGAGAGATGAGATGGGCGTGGTTAGCGAGGAGAAGTGGGGTATAAACTGCCTGTAATAGTATGCGAACCCGAGGAAACGCTGGATGGCCCTAACCCCGAGGGGCTGCGGCCAATTGAGGACGGCGGAAACCTTCTCGGGGTCCATCTTGAGACCGGAATCAGAGATAATGAACCCCAAAAATGGCAAGGACGTTTGCTCGAAGATGCACTTCTCAAACTTGGCGTATAAACGGTTCTCTCTCAGACGTAGTAACACCTGACGAATGTCTCGTCTATGAGAAGGCAGATCCGGGGAAAAGACGAGAATGTCGTCCAGATACACCTCCACACAGGAGTACAAGAGATCCCGGAAGACGTCAATAATTAATTCCTGGAACACCGCGAGAGCATTACAGAGGCCAAAAGGCATAACCAAATATTCGAAGTGCCCAACCCGGGTATTAAAGGCAGTTTTCCATTTGTCCCCGGCGACGGATACGGACCAATTTGTAGGCTCCACGAAGGTCGAGCTTGGTGAAGATTCGTGCCCCTTTCAGGCGATCAAAAAGCTCCGGGATAAGCGCAGCGGGTGTTTGTTCTTGACCGTAGCCTGATTCAACCCTCTGTAATCTATGCAAGGTCGGAGAGAGCCACCAAGAGAATTGTAAATTTTTAGTGTTGCATAATTTGCATGACATTATGACATTATTGTGCTGGTTTTTCCTTGGTTGCAGACCCATAATCCTGTTTTGGATTGGAAGTCTGTGGCCATTTGGGGTTGTCAATGTGTTCATGGTGACACTCCTGTGTTTTCTACCTCTCCCCAGCCTCAGGAGATCCCCGACTATTTGGCTGATTATTCTGATGTGTTTAGTGAAAGTAAGTCTGCGTCCTTACCTCCTCATAGGAGTTATAATTGCGCGATTGAGTTGGTGCCCGGTTGTAAATTTCCCAAGGGTCGGCTCTTCAATTTATCTGTACCTGAGCATGATGCTATGCAATCTTATATCAAAGAGTCATTGGAGAATGGTCATATTAGACCGTCCTCTTCACCCTTGGGTGCCGGCTTTTTCTTTGTGGCCAAAAATGATGGTTCATTGAGACCATGTATTGACTATCGTCTCCTTAATAAGATCACTGTTACATATCAGTATCCGTTACCCCTGATTTCCGATTTATTCTCCGAGTGAAAGGTGCTAGTTGGTTTATTATTATTATTATTCATTTTTATAGCACCATTTATTCCATGGCGCTTTACATGTGAGAGGGGGTGAATATAGACAAGTACAATAAATATGAGCAATACAGGACACACATAAGTACAGAAGGCGAGAGGTCTCTGCCCGCGAAGGCTCACCGTCTACAGGTGATGGGTGAGGATACACTAGGAGAAGGTGGAACTGGTCATGCGGCGGTTCAGTAGACTGAGGATCTCTGTTGGCTGTAGGGTTGTCGGAAGAGGTGGGTCTTCCGGTTCCTTTTGAAGGTTTTCGTTGTTAGTGAGAGTCTGATGTGTTGCGTCAGAGAGTTCCAGAGTATGGGGGAGGCACGGAGAAGTCTTGTATGCGATTGTGGGAAGAAGAGATAAGAGGAGAGTAGAGAAGGAGATCTTGAGAGGATCGAAGGTTGCGTGTGGGTAAGTAACGGGAGACCATGTCACAGATGTATGGAGGAGACAGGTTGTGGATGGCTTTGTATGTCATAGTTAGGTGTTGTGAATGTTTTGGAGACGACTTGGAGCTGAAGCTCCCTCTGGTGGTTGCTGAGGGTATTGAACCTATGTTGAACACCAAGAGTCCTACACCTGCAGATAACGAGTGGTTGTCAGGTGGTACTGACTGGCCTGATATAAGTGAGCTGACCTCCCATGATCCTCGCCGGTGATCAATTGTTCTTCCTGGTCTTGGTTGGAATTCAGCTTGCTTTCCTGCTGTCTCCTGCTTGCTTTCAGATAAGTCTCTTTCAGTTTTTTTACTGTTGTTTTGAATTCCTTGCTTTTTGCTGCATTGCTTTTTGTCTTCAGCCGGGTCCCTTTTGGGGGGCTTTGGCTGGTCTCCATTCGTTTTTTGTATTTGTTAATTTGCTCAGTTCTTGTGATATTTTACTGCTGGGTTGCTACGTGTCCACACCAGAGATCTGATATAGGTGGTCGAGACCGTGTGGTCTCAGTATTTTTGGATTCAGAAGTGTTGGAGTTTTTCCTAGGGTTTTTTGGGTTGTAGACAGTATTCTCTCCTTTGCTGTCCTATCTAGACAGTTTTGGGCCCCAGCGTTTGCTCAATCTATTTTCTGTCAGTGTTCGTATTTTCATCTTGTCTAACCGCCATTATATGTCTGGGGGCTTCCTATTCTTTTGGGGTCTACTCCGGGGCAGTTAGCTTTCCTCTTTCCATCTTCAGGGATAGCTCTCTCTCTGCCTGTGACGAGGCGTCTAGGGCACCGTAGGAACGTCCCACGGCTACTTCTAGTTGTGCGGTTAGTTTAGGGGTCTGCAACCTATTAGATCCCAACCTCTCTGTTGTTCGGCTGCCTATGCGTTTTTTGCTCCTGCCTCCTCAGCTACCTAAACATAACAGAATCACCGGCCATACTGAAAATTCTATGGTACTCAATAGAAGCGAAAAATAGTAAAGAAAAAAAAAAAGTTGTCAGAGTTGTCAGAAATTTTTTATTTTTTTTTCCTGTTTGTTGCATTTTTTCCCTTTTTCTCTGGGGGCTGAAGGAGGGTGTGGTTCTTTCCGCTATCTCGCCCAATTTGAGACTGGCTTTGGAGAAATTTCAGGAGGATAAACCTGAACGTTGCCCTACTGGGAGATTGTTTGTCCCAGACCAGTGGAGGAAGAATGCGATGTCCGAGATTCATTGCTCCACGTTGGTCGGCCATCCTGGTATTTTTGGTACCAGAGATTTGGGGAGTCGGTCCTTTTGGTGGCCCACTTTGTCTCGTGACGTCAGGGACTTTGTGCAGTCCTGTGGAACTTGTTCTCGGTCCAAACCTTGCTCTCGCTCTAGTGGTTTGTTAATGCCATTGCCTGTGCCCAAGAGGTCATGGACCCATATCTCTATGGATTTTATTTCCAACCTCCCTGTCTCTCAGAGAATGACCGTTATTTGGGTAATCTGTGATAGGTTTTCCAAGATGATACATCTTGTGCCACTACCTAATTTGCCATCCTCCTCCGAGTTGGTGCCCTTGTTTTTTCAACAGGTGGTTCGGTTGCATGGCAATCCAGAGAACATTGTGTCTGACAGAGGAGTCCAGTTTTTTTCCAGATTTTGGAGGACATTTTGTTCCAAACTGGGAGTTCAGCTGTCTTTTTCCTCTGCGTTCCACCCTCAGACCAATGGACAAACTGAGAGAACAAACCAGACCTTGGAGACTTATTTGAGATGTTTTGTGTCTGCTGATCAAGATGACTGGGTCTCTTTTTTGCCTTTGGCTGAGTTTGCTCTTAATAATAGGGCTAGTTCTGCCACCTTGATGTCTCCATTTTTCTGCAATTTCGGGTTTCATCCTCGATTTTCTTCAGGGCAGGTGGAGGCTTTTGTCTGTCCTGGTGTTGACTCTATTGTGGATAGAATGCAGCAGATTTGGGATCAAGTAGTGGATAAGCTGTCTCTCTCTCAGGAGAAGGCCCAGCGGTTTGCCAATCGGCATAGGACTGATGGTCCTCGATTTAAAGTGGGGGACTTGGTTTGGTTGCCCTCAAAAAATATCCCTATGAGGGTCGCGTCTCCAAAATTTAAGCCAAGGTTCATTGGACCTTATAAGATCGTGGAGATTATTAATCCCGCTTCCTTCCGTTTGCTTCTTCCAGGAACATTCAAGATTCACAACGTATTTCACAAATCTTTATTGAAGAGATTTGTCGAGCCAGTGGTTTCTATGGCTGCGCCTCCTGATCCTGTTTGGTTGAGGGCAATTTGGAGTATGTGGTTGAGAAGATAATGGATTCTCGTTTGGCCAGGCGGAGACTCCAGTACTTGGTGAAGTGGAAAGGCTATGGACAGGAGGACAATTCTTGGGTGTTTGCTTCTGACATTCATGCTGAAAGACTGGTCCGTGCCTATCACCGAGCTCATCCTGATTGTCCTGGTGGCACAAGTGAGGGTTCGGTGACCCCTCATCAAGGGGGGGTACTGTTGTGAATGTTTTGGAGACGACTTCGGAGCTGAAGCTCCCTCTGGTGGTTGCTGAGGGTATTAAACCTATGTTGAACACCAAGAGTCCTACACCTGCAGATAACGAGTGGTTGTCAGGTGGTACTGACTGGCCTGATATGAGTGAGCTGACCTCCCATGATCCTCGCCGGTGATCAATTGTTCTTCCTTGTCTAGGTTGGAATTCAGCTTGCTTTCCTGCTGTCTCCTGCTTGCTTTCAGATAAGTCTCTTTCATTTTTTTTTTACTGTTGTTTGAATTCCTTGCTTTTTGCTGCATTGCTTTTTGTCTTTAGCCGGGTCCCCTTTGGGGGGCTTTGGCTGGCCTCCGTTAGTTTTTTGTATTTGTTCATTTGCTCAGTTCTTGTGATATTTTACTGCTGGGTTGCTACGTGTCCACACCAGAGATCTGATATAGGTGGTCGAGACCGTGTGGTCTCAGGATTTTTGGATTCAGAAGTGTTGGAGTTTTTCCTAAGGTTTTTTGGGTTGCAGACAGTATTCTCTCCTTTGCTGTCCTATCTAGACAGTTTTGGGTCCCAGCGTTTGCTCAATCTATTTTCTGTCTGTGTTCATATTTTCATCTTGTCTAACCGCCATTATTTGTCTGGGGGCTTCCTATTCTTTTGGGGTCTACTCTGGGGCAGTTAGTTTTCCTCTTTCCATCTTCAGGGATAGCTCTCTCTCCGGCTGTGACGAGGCGTCTAGGGTACCGTAGGAACGTCCCACGGCTACTTCTAGTTGTGCGGTTAGTTTAGGGGTCTGCAACCTATTCGTTTCCAACCTCTCTGGTGTTAGGCTGCCTATGCGGTTTTTTGCTCCTGCCTCCTCAGCTACCTAAACATAACACAAATGTGTTTTTATATACACTGTATACTATACATATATTTTTTAGTATTGTGAGCATTTTTATTAATTATTATTCTTTATTTTTTATTTTGTATTGTCTATTTCTGGAATACCCTTGTGTATTAATATTTTCTGGTTAGTATTGCCCCTATTTTTATGTACGGATTTTATTTTTATTCCTCAAGGAATGTATTTAGATGCATGGTAAGCACCTTGAACCCCCAGGAGCTTCACAGAAGTTTAAAACGTTGAGTCGTGAAAATAATAAAATCACATTTTCCTCACAAAAATGTTTTTTTAGCTCCAAGTTTTTATTTTTTCTAAAGGCAAATAGGAAACCTTTTTTACAACCAACTGAGGTCCATTTTCTCCTGAGTGCGCCAATACCCCACATGTAATCAGGAAATATTTTTCAGGCACAGTGCATAAGGTTAAAGCTCAGAAGGCAAGGAGCGCCAGATTTTACTGTTATGGTTTGCAGGTGCCATGACCCACTGGGAGAGCCCATGAGGTGCCAGAACAGTAGAATCCCCCACAATGAATTCATCTACGGGTGCAGTGATCATATTGACACCACTGGTGTGTCACAGATTTTTATACCATTGAGCAGTGAAGAAAAAAATACTAAATTTTTAACATCAAAATATAGTTTTAGCCCCAGATTTTATATTTTCACACAAAAGTGGGTAATAATTTGTCCCACAATTTCTACTGAACGTGGCAATACCCCATATGTGGCTGTACAGTGCTGCTTAGCCATGCGGCGAGACTCGGGAGAAACGGAGCACTATTTGCCTCCTGGAGCTTAGATTTTCCAAGAAGAGTTTGCGGACTCCATACACAGTGCCCCTAATTGCTAGAAGGGCAGAATCCCCCCAAGTGACCCAATTTTGGAAATTGTACATCTTTGGGAATTTATCTACAGGTGTAGTGCTGATTTTGACTCCATGGGTACTTTCCAGAAACAAGTAGCAATGAATGTTTCTGAGTGAAAATTGGTGTACAATAATAAATTATATTGTGGTACCGTGTTAGCCAGAAAAATCGATGTGAATACTTGAGTGAAAATTGAAAACTGCCATTGTAGTGACCAGTACGTTGTAGTTACCAGAACTCTCTATTGACCAGTATGTTGTAGATACCAGTACGCTGTAGTAACCAGTACGTTGCAGTCACCAGTACACTATGCCCAGTCCGTGCTTCTGGAGACACGCACCCGTAAGTTAGGCAGGCTCTCATCGCTTCAGAAATTCCAAACAGGTGGACGCTATATGTGGTTTATGTACACTGTGGGGCTCAGAAGTGAGGGGGGCATTTGGATTTGGGAGCGGAGAATTCTCTGAATTTCTTTTGGCAGATGAGTAGCCATTTTGCTTTTCCAGAGCCTTTGTACTATCAGTAATGTGGAAGCCACCTATATTTCTGTTAACAGATGACAGATCTGAGTGGGGACTTGTTGTTTTTGTGGATTGAGTTGAAGATTTTATTGGGAACATTTTACATAACGTTTGGGATCACAGTTATCCTGTGCTCTACGCTGAGCACTTACATTATGGTTTCCATCTAAATCTTTGAGTGACGTGACAGATGAAACCCCTGAGGGATCCATTCACTATAATGAGGCAGCAGAGTTACTCTGGACTCCTCTGGCCTCTGTTCCACAGTAGCCTTCTTTCCAGAAGTGCACAAAATTGTGGCCGACGGCACTTTATGCAATCCTAAAAAAAACGGACACCACCGAATCACAGGTCAGACGGTGTCCAGTGTCTCCATCAGTCTCATTATAGGCAATCTTCCACCGGGGTTCTGTCTGAATCACGTATTTCAAAGATTTACACGGAAGCCCCGGTGTAAGCGCTCAGCGTAGAGCGCAGAATTAAATATGGGCCGAGCCTTACTGCGATCTTTGAGAGGCAGAATTAAAAAAAAGGAACATCAGGTGAAGAATTGCTTTTATTTATTTTTTATGTCGTTCCTCGTGCGGTATAAGTGATTAGGCGACTTTATTCTTCGGGTCGGTGCGATTACAGCGATACCAGATTTACATCAGGATTTTATGATTTGCAGCTGTCACACAATAAAAGACGCTTTTTATTGCGAAAACTAATTTTTGCATCATCACATTTTGAGAGCTATAATTTTCCCATGTTTTGGCCACAGAGTCATGTGAGGTCTTATTTTTTGCGGTACGAGTTGACATTTTTATTGGTACCATTTTCAGGCACATGACATATTCTGATTTTTGGGAAGCAGAATGAACAAATACCAGCAATTCAAAATTCTTTTGTTTGGAGGCGTTTATACCGTTCCGCGTGTGGTAAAATTGATAAAGCAGTTTTATTCTTCGGGTCAGTACGATTATGGCGATACCTCATTTATATCTTTTTTATGTTTTGGAGCTTTTACACAGTAAAAACTATTTTACATAAAAAATAGTTATTTTGGCATCGCTTTATTCTGCGAGCTATAACTTTTTATTTTTTCGCTGATGACGCTGTATGGCGGCTCGTTTTTTTTTGCGGGACAAGATGACGTTTTCAGCGGTACCATGTTTATTTATATCCTTCTTTTTTTCGCGTTTTATTCCACTTTTTGTTCGGTGGTATGATGATAGAGCATTGTTTTTTGTTTTTTTTAATTTATTTTCTATGGTGTTCACTAAAGGGGTTAACTAGTGGGACAGTTTTATAGGGGGGGTCATTGCGGATGCGACAGTACCAAATATGTGTACTTTTATTGTTTTTTTTTCATATAAATATTTATTTATGGGTACAATATCTTTTGATTTTTTATTATTATTTTTTTTATTATTTTTACAATTATTTAATTTTTTTTTTTTTTTTTACTTTGTCTCACTATGGGACTATCATTTTTTCCAGGCTGATCGCTTCTACAGCATGGAGATGCAGGAGCATTTGCATAAAATAGAAACTGTCAGCGCTGCACTGACAGGATAAGTTGCTGATCATGCACTGCACATGATCAGCAACTGTACTAGCTCTGGTGACCCGGATGTCATCTTGATGACATTCGGTCACCATGGCATCGATCGGGATCCCGCGTCACGCCGTGGGGTCTCTGATCTAAAGGTAGAGGGGCTGTCTTCCCTCTGCCTGCTCCCGGAATGCTGAGATCGTGTTCGATCGCAGTATTTCGTGGGATAAAGCGGTGGGTATCCGCTCCTGGCACTTGGTGCCGGGTGTCAGCTGTCAGAACCAGCTGGCACCCACGGCGATCGCCCGCACACCACCCTAACACGGGCAATCACGGAGAAGTAATAATCTGTCCATGGTCAGATAGACCCAGGTCACGTGGACAGATTATTACATCTAATGTCAGAAAGAGGTTAATGAATTCTCATGGAGGGGGGAATATACTTTTCCTACACTAGATGTGGCGCATTTATGTTCCTGCATTCTACATCCACTTGTGATCACAGCTGTCCAATATCTCAGCTGTCCAATACCATCTGGACAATTACACTACATATTCCAGTGATCTCAAACATTGCCCCATTACTGTTTTCTACTATATGCTGAACTCTAACTTTTTCATGTTTAATTCTACATTTTTCTTATAAATAGTTGGACCAATGGATGCTAAATTCTCCCCTTCCCTCGCCAAACTCTATATAGCTTAGTGGCAGGAGGAATTCATTTTTCTCTCTGATAATCCCTTCTCCACCCACATCGAGTGGTATGGTTGATATGTGGACGACCTTCTTCTGTGGGGGTGGAAGCACATTGGCACTTTCTGAATTTGTTCTATCTCTATTTGACAATACATTTAATCTGAAGTTCACGGCTGATCCACTTTCTAATCAACTTCATTTCTGGATATTTACATGGATGGAGATTGTATTGCTGACCATGTACATACATCTTTGTACAGGAAAAACATATCTGGCAATATTATTCTCCAATTGACAAGTTGCCTCCCCAACCATACCACCAGCGCCATCCCCAATGAAGAAATGTCACGCGCTAGGCGCAATTGTTGAGATGACAACCGCTTCCTGGAGGAGAGAAATGCTGTAGATAATAGGTTGCGAGAAAGAGGATATGGAAGTATAAAAACAAAACAAAATATTCCACCAAATATAACCAGACACCTTTTTCTCTTTTTCCACATCCTACAGATTATAATATAACCAAATCAAAAATATTATCCCAAAATATATTTTGGTCATCAACCAAGATGACACATAGAAAGTAACCTCGGTAATAACCAACGGTAACATCGGTGATGTCACCACTGGTCACTGACGCTGCAGGTCATTCATCAGTGGTTCTCAGCCTGGACGGTCGCATCTTGGCATCATCCAGGATGAAAACTGTTTACCCACCAAACATGGATTACGACGTGGGACAGAACAATGGACAGGTGAGGGATATTGTTGTCTTTATTTTTGTTTTCTGACAAGAGATGAGGGATTTAATGGAATTGGCATTGACGTGAGTATGGTTTCATTACGAATCATTAAAGGAGTCTGTTGTGACGCGAGTCACGGTAGTAAATACATATACTACTTACTGTAAGTAAAGGGAGGTCAAACAATCCAAGGTCAGGTCTAGGAAATGGCGCAGTACGACAAAGGGAAGTCAGAGACAAAGTCCAATACACGAGTCGAGGTTAGGAAAGCCAGAGGGACAAAACAGTTTACAGGGAGCAGGCACAAACAAAGTCAGGTCACAAGCAAAGGGTCTGAGTCCGGGAAGAGAATCAGTCAAGCTGGGTCAGGCACAAAGAGCAGAGGGATCAATGTTCCGCAGGCAACAGCAAATGTACGATTGACACTGGGGGGAGGAACTAGCATGCTTAAGTAGAAGCTTCATTAAGGAAAATGAACACAGGTGATTGCAGCACAGACCCAGCACAGACTGAGAGCCCTGACACAAAGTAACAAAAAGACAGAAACAGACTGGAAATCATGACAGTACCCCCTCTCCAAGGGGGGCCACCAGACCCCCATGTTTCCCAGGAAACCTCCAATGAAATGCCTAGACAACTGATCAGCCCTTACAGAATGAGCTGGAACCCAGGATCATTCCTCAAGTCCATACCCCTTCCAATATAGAAGGTATTCAAGGGAATTCCGGACCATTCTGGAATCAATGACCCTTTGTACCTCATATTCCAAGCCTCCCTCAATAGAAACTGGAGAAGGTGGGGGCGAAGACGACAGAACAGGAGGAATAAATTCCTTTAACAACGACTTGTGGAATACATTAGAAATACAGAAAGACCAAGGGAGATTTACCCGGGAGGCAGCTGGATTGACCACCTCCAGAATTTCATACGGACAAATGAATCTAGGACCCAACTTAGAGAGGGCACTTTCAACTTAATATTCTTAGATGAAAGCCATACCTTATCTCCCACTTTGAAGGTGACCCCTGACGAGCGCCTCCTATCAGCCTTCCGCTTCTGCCAATGCTGAGCATCCCCAATGTTCTTTTTAATCTTCCTGCAAACATCAACCAGCTCTTGAATGGTGACATCCATCCAAGTGTGTGGCCCAGCTGCGCGTGGCACACATGTCTCCAGGAGAATGCACAAGAAAGGTATTGTGAAGCCTGATATTCATTCACGCACACTTCCCAACACTACCACCAGAGGGCCACTTAGATTATTTAAGTCAGTGTGATGTAGCAGTAGCCATTCTAGTTCTAGTTCCTGACAGGAGTTCAGATCAGTTCCTGTCAGTAGTTGTTAGTCTTGTTTATTCAGTCTAGTCTTGGAGGGAGAGGAGATAAGACGGAGACATGACAGAGCTCCTGTAGCTCACCTTATACAGAAGTGGAGGCTAGTACGAGTGGGAAGGAATCACTCTAGCCTAGTCAGAGTTACATCTGAATCTGAAGCATTTACCTCAGAGTAAGCTGCCTGTGTTCTTTAGAAAGTGGAAAGTGACTCTCGGAGCTACAGCGTGTATACAGTCTGACGGAACGTCCTGTGAGCTGCTCTGGACAGAGTCTGGAAGGAAAGAAGGAAGGGAACTACTGCAGTTATAACAACGAGGCAACTGAGAACAGGTCAGTGAGCACTAGAAGGAAAGCTGACAACTACCTCCACTGCTACCGTGCTTATGTTAAGGGCAAGAGCAGGGCGACAGGCGAGTGGAGAAAGAAGGACAAGTGACCAAGGTGACTGATCACCTTCACTTAGTTTACCGGACACCGGGGTCCGAAGCATTGCTAGTACTTCACGACTAGTAATAAGAAACACCGGAATCCTTGCTGGACTTCAAGTCACAGAAGGTAGCCCTAAGCGTTGATACGTAACTGGAGTCAGGGAGAACAAGGACTTTTAGCAAGTGCACTGCATAGAGGACTTCGTTCTTTCCAACATCTGATTATCAGAGATAGAGAAGGCTCTACCACAATGTCGGCCGGGCGTAGCTGTAACAACTGGAGTTAAACTTGCCTTCATGCAAGTTAGGACTCACATACACTTCAAGGAGAAAGGAGGCCTTAAACCTGCTCAGCAATTCCCTGAATGTGCATTCTCCAACCTAACCAGCTTCCCGGGACATACCTGCAACATCTACTAGTAAAGGTATGGAAAGAGACTGACTTGTGTGTGATTGCATTATTCTCTGCACCCTGCAACACCATAGACTTCGAGGGAACAGTCCCACCTGTGGGGGACTTAACATCTAGCTGCTTAATAACATCCCCTCAGAAGATTCACCCTGCAGCGCTGGTTCTACTGACCAGAAACCACAGGTGGCGTCACGAACTATCTTATAATCCCTTGTAAATATTCCCCATTGCATGACCGCCCAGGGTCACGGACCAAGTCCTGTTGCCAGTGACATTCCCCATAGACTTCCATGGGCTCGGTGCCGAGTACCCCATAACCCTGGAACCCCTGTACTTGGTGCGCGTCATCTTTGACGTCACGAACAGGATCCGAAGCTTACATTTGTGAGTCCTGTGTGCCTATTGGACTGTTTTGTGCAAAAAGACTGTTTGCTATTTTTGTGATTTTTGGCGCCATTTTCCGCCATTTTGCCGCCATATTCGCGCCCTGAGGTGCTGGTGAAGAAGGTGGGCGTGCATTCGTGGGCGTGCACCCCCCTTGTGGCGCGAAAGCAATGGGCGCCCTCTCTAAATGCTACTATAATGTGAGAGCCTGCCCCACTGCTAAAGAGATCCTGCTCCTCTTTATTTTCTATGCTAAGAAGAGGAAGCGCAAGTCCCGCCTCCACGGAAGAGACCAGACTGTTCCAGATGGAAAACACAGTCTGGCCTGGAGAGAGATGGCGGAAGGACAGGAGACGCTGTGTGGAGGAGTGGCGGCGCGCAGGCCCCGTTCCCCAGAAAAGCTACCACCTGTGCCGGAGCCGTCCCCAGTTCGGGACACTAACCAAATCATGCTGGAATTAGAGGAGGTGAATGCGGTGCTTAGAAACATGATCCAGCGCCGTGAAGAAATGGAAGAGACGGAGAGAAGCTGGCGTGCCCGGAAACAGCGGCTGCTGTGGGACGCAATGCTCTCTCCTCCAGGAACGCAGCCAGTACCTGTGCTCTCTGTGCCACCACCGTCAGCAGCTGAAGAGAAACCGGAGGCCGGCCCCGAAAGAGCTGATCCCGACTCCACCGATGATCCGGTCGGAGGGACGGAGGCTGAGGAGGCCCTGCCCAGACCGGAATGCCAGCCAGGCCAGGAGGCCGCAGCGGAATGCCGATCCCCGGTAGGGACACCGGAGGGGTCCCAGCCGTCCATGCCAGAGGTCGACTGGGACATGATGGAGTATCTGGACGATGTGACTTATGACATCCAGACCGATAGTGAATGGGGACGTACTGAGCAGGAGAAGCAACGCCAGCAGGAAGAGAGAGAGGTGCAGCAGTTCCGTCAGCGGTACCAGGAGGAGTTCGTCGCCGACAAGGAGAATGTCCGGAGGAATAAAGGTACGCTCCGGGAACCGCGGCATCAGGGGTGCGTGAGCGATTTTAAACTCCGCAAGGGCTGGGGCTTCATCCACGAACCGGGCCTGTATCAAGGGGTATTTGTTAGCCGCCGAGATGTGGAGTCTCATCTGCCCATTGGTCACCCGTGAAGGGATCTTGTGAACGGGGACATCGTCAGCTATACGCGGCACTGGGGACTTAAAGGTTGGTACGCCTTAAACGTCACCCGTGTCAGCGACCCCGTCCCCGAAGCCGGTGAAGTGAATCGTGCTGCAGTGTCGCAAACCCCAGCAGCGTCAGCACCAGGCCGTGCACCAGCATCGCAACCTGCGTCCTCTTCTGCACCAAGATCATATCCCGTCTCGTACCCTGCGACCCACTCTGCATCGCAACCTACGGCCGCTTCTGCATCGCAATCTGCGTCATATTCTGAGTCCTACTCCAAATCGCAAAAGCCTGATGCGACTTCAATGGAGTCACTAAGCAAGCCTGCTTCTTGTACAGCATCTTATGCTGCAACAGCGACCCCTATAGAGCCGAATCTTTATTCTGGAGAGGCACCTGTTGAGCCCCTAGTGGATTACACAAGAACTGTAGCTACGCAAACCTTGATTGCAGGCCATGACTTGTTTGTTATGCGTTCAAAAGAGCACCGCGTCGTTCCAGCCCCAGGAGCGGAAGACGTCATTGAAATCTGCAAAGAAGAAGAAGAAAGCCAGTAGGACCCAGACCGGGTTTACTGCACTGTATAAAGTTGAAGAAATTTGCACTTTATTAATGTTATGATAAATGTTGATAATGTTATTTGCCAAATGTGATGATGTTTGCATAGTATGCATAGAATACCCCAGTTGGGTAATGTGGAATATTTAAAAGTGTTAATGTGAAAGAATGTAGTATTATAATTAGAAATGTGATTTTCTAAACTTGAAAAGGTTTTATCAAAAGACTGCGTGGCTGTGGACTGTGCCAGCCCAAAAACTTTCATTGTAAATAGTTCACACTTCGGTGCCCCATCTTGGTTTTACATAAAGCCATATGTATCTACCTCTGAAGAAAAACCCGTATGGTGTGGCCTAGAGTGAGGTCTGTAGCAATGAAGTCCTGCAGCCCACCCAGGACCTACGTGGGAGGTTTTTGGTGCGGGTCCTCCACAAGAATCTTGTCTTATACATTTATGTGAACAGTATTTTGATATTTTTCTAATGTCCAGTGTACAAATTGTAACGTTAAAGAGTCCTTACCTCCCGCAAGGGATGAGTTATATTGTTGATGTTATATGCAAAAATGTTTTTCTTTTCTATTTCAGCCTGGGAGTGCTGAGTTTAACTAGGGGGGGATGTGTGGCCCAGCTGCGCGTGGCACACATGTCTCCAGGAGAATGCACAAGAAAGGTATTGTGAAGCCTGATATTCATTCACGCACACTTCCCAACACTACCACCAGAGGGCCACTTAGATTATTTAAGTCAGTGTGACGTAGCAGTAGCCATTCTAGTTCTAGTACCTGACAGGAGTTCAGATCAGTTCCTGTCAGTAGTTGTTAGTCTTGTTTATTCAGTCTAGTCTTGGAGGGAGAGGAGATAAGACGGAGACATGACAGAGCTCCTGTAGCTCACCTTATACAGCAGTGGAGGCTAGTACGAGTGGGAAGGAATCACTCTAGCCTAGTCAGAGTTACATCTGAATCTGAAGCATTTACCTCAGAGTAAGCTGCCTGTGTTCTTTAGAAAGTGGAAAGTGACTCTCGGAGCTACAGCATGTATACAGTCTGACGGAACGTCCTGTGAGCTGCTCTGGACAGAGTCTGGAAGGAAAGAAGGAAGGAACTACTGCAGTTATAACAACGAGGCAACTGAGAACAGGTCAGTGAGCACTAGAAGGAAAGCTGACAACTACCTCCACTGCTACCGTGCTTATGTTAAGGGCAAGAGCAGGGCGACAGGCGAGTGGAGAAAGAAGGACAAGTGACCAAGGTGACTGATCACCTTCACTTAGTTTACCGGACACCGGGGTCCGAAGCATTGCTAGTACTTCACGACTAGTAATAAGAAACACCGGAATCCTTGCTGGACTTCAAGTCACAGAAGGTAGCCCTAAGCGTTGATACGTAACTGGAGTCAGGGAGAACAAGGACTTTTAGCAAGTGCACTGCATAGAGGACTTCGTTCTTTCCAACATCTGATTATCAGAGATAGAGAAGGCTCTACCACAATGTCGGCCGGGCGTAGCTGTAACAACTGGAGTTAAACTTGACTTCATGCAAGTTAGGACTCACATACATTACAAGGAGACAGGAGGCCCTTAACCTGCTCAGCAATTCCCTGAATGTGCATTCTCCAACCTAACCAGCTTCCCGGGACATACCTGCAACATCTACTAGTAAAGGTATGGAAAGAGACTGACTTGTGTGTGATTGCATTATTCTCTGCACCCTGCAACACCATAGACTTCGAGGGAACAGTCCCACCTGTGGGGGACTTAACATCTAGCTGCTTAATAACATCCCCTCAGAAGATTCACCCTGCAGCGCTGGTTCTACTGACCAGAAACCACAGGTGGCGTCACGAACTATCTTATAATCCCTTGTAAATATTCCCCATTGCATGACCGCCCAGGGTCACGGACCGAGTCCTGCTGCCAGTGACATTCCCCATAGACTTCCATGGGCTCGGTGCTGAGTACCCCATAACCCTGGAACCCCTGTACTTGGTGCGCGTCACAAGGACACCCAGAACTTATCCTGGAACACTCACAAAAATGAGGATGAAACCTGTAATTACAGAAAAATGACAAGGTCCCCCTGGACTGATTAACCTGACTTTTAAAGGCAAACTCGGCCAGTGGAAGAAATGATGACCAATTCTCCTGCTGATCGGCGACAAAACATTTTAACATTTGCTCCAAAGACTGATTTGTCCTATCTGTCTGGGTGTTAGTCTCAGGGTGATAAGCAGAGGAAAAGGACAAATCAATCCCCAGTTTTCTGCAGAAAGCCATCCAAAATCTAGAGATGAATTGTACACCCCTATGAGATACAATATTTAGAGGAATCCCATGCAATCGTACCACATGAATAATAAACAGTTTGGAGAGAGTTTCAGCATTGGGTAATCCAGATAATGGGACGAAGTGAGTTTGTTTGCTGAAGTGATCGACTACCACCCAAATAGCAGTCATCCCCCCAGACCGCGGTAAATCTGAAATAAATCCATGGACCAAATGAGTCCATGGTCTTTCCGGAATTGGCAAAGGAGCCAATTCCCCAACCGGACAGAAATGCTATACTTTGGCGCATGCACAAGTTTCACAAGCAGACACAAAATCTCTTATATTCTTATGCATAGCAGACCACCAAAAGA
The DNA here is from genome assembly GCA_033576555.1 of Oophaga sylvatica. Classification (NCBI taxonomy): domain Eukaryota; kingdom Metazoa; phylum Chordata; class Amphibia; order Anura; family Dendrobatidae; genus Oophaga; species Oophaga sylvatica. Next base: position 34,669 of record JARQOD010001170.1, on the reverse strand, counting down.
GTCTACCAACTGCCTTCTGTTTGGCAGTGACCCCAGGATCACCACTCAACACAGAATCATGGAATTACTGCAAGAGGCATAATCTGAGATACACAGGGACAAAAAGCTTGCATTCAGGGGTATTGGAAGAAGCCAAGGACTGAGCAGTAAGGATCTCAGCTTCCAGCTCATAGGAAACCATGGCCACAATAACACCCTGAGGAAAAATGGAGGAAGGAGGTTCTGGAGGAGAAACAGAATCAAGACTACGAGACAGGGCATCCGCCTTCACGTTCTTAGACCCTTGTCTGAACGTAATAGAAAAATAGAATGGTGAAAAAAATAAAGACTATTGGGTCTGTCTAGGTGTCAACCGCTTGGCAGATTCAGTATAAGCAAGATTTTTGTGATCCATCACCACGGTGACTGGATGAACAGCTCCCTCCAAAAAATGCCTCCACTCTTCAAAGGCCAATTTGACCGCAAGCAACTCCCGATTACATACATCGTAGTTTCTCTCAGCAGGAGAAAATTTTTTACAGAAAAAGAAGGCACGTGGGTGCAAGTTAATTAAAGTCTCAAGACCTTGAGACAATACAACCCCCACCCCAACCTCAGAAGCATCTACCTCCACAATAAATGGCCTCTGAAGGTCTGGTTGCACAACAACAGGAGCAGACAAAAAACATTTCTTCAAATTTTCAAAAGCCCCAACTGCTTCCGGCGACCAAACCTTTAGCTCTGCCCCCTTTACGAGTGATGTCCGTAAGAGGCTTGATGATCTGAGAAAATCCTCTAATAAATTTTCTGTAATAATTTGTGAAGCCTTGCAGAGCATTAAGGTCGCTGGGTTGAACACAATCAATGATGGCCTGAACTTTCCCAGGATCCATCTTAAACCCGGAGGCAGACACAATGAAACCCAAAAATGATATTTCTTGAACAAAAAAGGTACATTTTTCAATTTTAGCGAACAACCAATTATCCCTCAATCTTTGCAAAACAAAACGGATATGTTTATGATGTGAATCCAGGTCAGGTGAGAAAATCAGAAAGTAATTCAAATAAATCACAATAAATCTCCCAATGAAATCAGAAAAAACATCATTCATAGATCATAGAATCATAGAATGGTAGAGTTGGAAGGGACCTCCTGGGTCATCTGGTCCAACCCTTTGCTAAAAGCAGGATTCTCTAAATCATCCCAGACAGATGTCTGTCTAGCCTCTGTTTGAAGACTTCCATTGAAGGAGAACTCACCACCTCTCGTGGCCGCCTGTTCCACTCACCGATCACCCTAACTGTCAAAAAGTTTTTTCTAATATCTAATCTGTGTCTCCTCCATTCAGTTTCATCCCATTGCTTCTAGTCTTTCCTTGTGCAAATGAGAATAAAGATGATCCTTCTACAATGTGACAGCCCTTGAGATATTTGTAGACAGCTATTAAGTCTCCTCTCAGTCTTCTTTTTTGCAAGCTAAACATTCCCAAATCCTGCAACCGTTCCTCATAGGACATGGTTTGCAGACTGAACACCATTCTGGTCGCTCTTCTCTGAACTTGCTCCAGTTTGTTGATGTCTTTTTTAAAATGTGGTGCCCAAAACTGGACACAGTATTCCAGATGAGGTCTGACCAAAGAGGAGTAGAGGGCAATAATGACCTCACGTGATCTAGACTGTATGCTTCTGTTGATACATCCTAGAATTGCATTTGCCTTTTTTGCTGCTGCATCACACTGTTGACTCATGTTAGTCTGTGATCTATTAGTATACCCAAGTCTTTTTCACATGTGTGTTACTTAGCCCTATTCCTCCCATTTGTATATGCTTTTTTCATTTTTATTGCCCAGATGTAGTACTTTGCATTTTTCCCTGTTAAAATCCATTCTGTTAGTTGCTGCCCACTGCTCCAGTTTATTTATATCTTTTGAATCTCTCTCTCTCTTCTCTAGTATTAGCTACCCCTCCTAGCTTTGTGTCATCAGCAAATTTGATCAGTTTACCCTCAATTCCTTCATCTAAATCATTGATAAAGATGTTGAACAATACAGGGCCCAAAACAGAGCCTTGTGTACCCCACTTGAGACATTCTTCCAACTGGATGTGCAGCCATTTACGACCACTCTTTGAGTCCGATCACTAAGCCAGTTATGAATCCACCTAACAGTTGCCTTTCCATTCCATACTTAGTCATTTTTTCAATAAGGATTGTGTGAGATACTTTGTCAAATGCTTTGTTGAAGTCAAGATATACTACACTGCTCAAAAAATAAAGGGAACACTTAACCCCTTAACGACCGCCGATACGCCTTTTAACGGCGGTAGTTAAGGGTACTTAAACCACAGTGCCGTTTATTAGCGGCGCTGAGGAGAAAGTATATAGCGCCCTCCAGAGTCTGATTCTTTTTCTGGGGTCTCGGCTACTGGGTGTAGCCGAGACCTCAGAGAGCATGATTCGGGTCGGTTTTTACCAACCCCGCTTTTGCGATCGCCGTTATTAACTATATAACAGCGACCGCAAAAAAAAAAGCTGCGATCCTGCATTATCTTTCTCTCCCCTCTGATGTGATCGCACAACAGAGGGGAGAGAAATAGGGTCCCCCGATCTGCCCTCAGTACCTCCCGGTGTCCCCCCCCGTCCTCCCATGGCTCCCACAGCTCTCAGCGTCTTCTTCCTGAAAAGAAAATGGCGGGCGCATGTGCAGTGCGGTGCAGTGCTCACAGCCCAACACCATGCAGGACACTTGGCATTTTCCACTGAACACCAGAATTGGCAAATTCGCCACTGGCACCCTGTGCTCTTTACAGATGAAAGCAGGTTCACACTGAGCACATGTGACAGATGTGACAGAGTCTGGAGACGCCGTGGAGAGCGATCTGCTGCCTGCAACATCCTTCAGCATGACCGGTTTGGCAGTGGGTATGTAATGGTGTGGGGTGGCATTTCTTTGGAGGGCCACACAGCCCTCCATGTGCTCGCCAGAGGTAGCCTCACTGCCATTAGGTACCGAGATGCTGGTGTGGTTGGCCCTGGGTTCCTCCTAATGCAGGACAATGCCAGATCTCATGTGGCTGGAGTGTGTCTGCAGTTCCTGCAAGATGAAGGCATTGAAGCTATGTACTGGCCCACCCATTCCCCAGACCTGAATCCGATTGAGCACATATGGGACATCATGTCTCGCTTCATCCACCAACATCACGTTGCACCACAGACTTTCCAGGAGTTGGCGGATGCTTTAGTCCAGGTCTGGGAGGAGATCCCTCAGGAGACCATCCGCCGCCTCATCAGGAGCATGCCCAGGTGTTGTACAGTAGGGAGGTCATATAGGCACATGGAGGCCACTCACACTACTGAGCATCATTTTGACTTGTTTTAAGGATATTACATTCCACTTTAATTTTGTGTTTGACTCCAAATCCAGGCCTCCATTGGTTAATAAATTTGATTTACATTGAAGATTTTTGTGTGATTTTGTTGTCAGCACATTCAACTTTGTACAGAACAAAGTATGAGAATATTTCATTTATTCAGCTCTAGGATGTGTTATTTGAGTGTTCACTTTACTTTTTTGAGCAGTGTATATCTACAGCATTTCCCTGATCCACCCAGTCAGTGATTCTGTCATAGAAGGAAATTAAGTTAGTCTGACATGACTTATTAGCTACAAGCCCATGCTGAATGGTTAATCACTTGATTCTTATCCAGGTACTTACATACATGTTGTTTAATAATTTATTCAAAGATCTTTCCTGGTATAGAAGTCAGACTCACAGGCCCATAGTTCCGTGGGTCCACCTTCTTCCCTTTTTGAAGATAGGAACAACATTTGCTCTTCTACAGTCTTCTGAGACTTCTTCTGTTCTCCAAGAATTTTCAAAGATTGTGGAGAGTGGTCCAAACATTTCTTCTGCTATCTCCTTCAGTACTCTGGGGTGTAATTCATCTGGACCTGGAGACTTAAATTCATTTACCGTATATACTCATGTATAAGCTGACCCGTGTATAAGCCGACCCCCCTAATTTTACCACAAAAAAACTGGGAAAATTTATTGACTCGCGTATAAGCCTAGGGTGTAAAATGCAGCAGCTACTGGTACATTACAAATATAAAAACAGATACCAATAAAAGTAAAATTAATTGAGACATCAGTAGGTCAAATGTTTTTGAATATCCATATTGAATCAGGAGCCCCATATAATGCTCCATACAGTTCATGATGGGCCCCATAAGATAATCCATACAAAATACTCCCCATGTTCCATAAAGGTTAATAATGGCCCCATAAGATGCTCCATAGATTATGCCCCCATATGGTGCTCCAAAGATTACGCCCCCATAAAATGCTCCATAGATTATGCCCCATATGCTCCACAGATTATGCCCCATAGATATATGCCCCATAGTATAGGTCCCATATGCTCCATAGATTATGCCCCCATAAAATGCTCCATACATTATGCCCCATATGCTCCATAGATTATGCCCCATATGCTCCACAGATTATGCCCCATATGCTCCATAGATTATGCCCCATATGCTCCATAGATTATGCCCCACATGCTCCATAGATTATGCCCCATATGGTCCACAGATTATGCCCCATATGTTCCACCGATTATGCTCCATATGCTCCACAGATTATGCCCCATATGTTCCACAGATTATGCCCCATATGTTCCAGATTATACCCCATATGCCCCACAGATTATGCCCCATATGTTCCACAGATTATGCCCCATATGCTCCACAGATTATGCCCCATATGCTCCACAGATTATGTCCCATATGTTCCACAGATTATGCCCCATATTTTCCACAGATTATGCCCCATATGCTCCATAGATTATGCCCCATAGTATAGGTCCCTTATGCTGCCCCTGCTGCTGCAACTAAAAAAAATAAATTACATACTCTCCTCTCATCGCTGGGGGCCAGGTGCCGGTGTCCTGAGCAGGCGGGGACACCGGCGCGCTATGGGGGACAGGTGCCGGTGTCACCGCTCGCTCAGGGCCCCGGCACCTGAGATATTTACCTGACCCCGGTCCACCACTGCACGCTGCTGTCTTCCAGGTCCTCTTGTCAGTGAGCACTCAGGCAGAGGGCGCGGCGCGTACTAACTACGTCATCACGCCCTCTGCCTGAACATCACAGCCAGAGGATGAGGCGGTCAGAGCAGCGCGCAGAGGTGGAACTGGGACAGGTGAATATCGCATATACTCAGCTCCTCGCCGGCGCGTCTCTACAGCCCCTGCTCTTCTCCCGCGGTCTCCGCAGCTCTTCCTTCCTACAGCGGTCACATGGTACCGCTCAGTAAAGTCATGAATATGTGCATATTCATGACTTTAATGAGCGGTACCAGTGACCGCTGCAGGAAGGAGCCTGAGACCGTGGGAGAAGCAGGGGGGGCTGCAGAGACGCGCCGGCGGGGGGGAAGTATGATCTGACACCCCCGCTCCCCCTCCCCCGCCGACCCCCGATATATGACTCGCGTATAAGCCGAGAGGGGGACTTTCAGCCTTGAAAAATGGGCTGAAAATCTCGACTTATATGCGAGTATATACGGTATGGTAGCTAAGTGTTTCCTCACTGTCTTTCTGTTTATTGATATCCTGGATTCTTCTATTCCTTTAATAGGACAGTGAAGATAAGTTGATGTCACATATCCTTTCTGAGAGAAAACAGATGCAAAAAAGGAATTTAAAATTCATAAAATTTTGAAAAATTGCAGGTGCATACGTTAGACCAAAAGGTATGACGAGATTTTCAAAGAGGCATTCAGATGTTAAAAATGCGGTCTTCCACTCATCACCCTCACTAATCCGTATAAGATTATATTCCCCTCTAAGATCCAGTTTGGAAAACCATTTGGCCCAGATAGTTGATTACATAGATCGGGGATAAGTGGAAGTGAATAAGTATTTTTAACCGTTATTTTGTGTAATTCTTGGAAATCAAAGCAGGAACGAAGACCTCCATCTTTCTTTTTAACAAAAAAGAATTTAGCAGCTACCGGCGATGAGAAAGGGCGAATATGACCTTTTCGTAAACTATCTCTAATATACACTTTCATGGCTGACCGTTTAGGGTCAGACAAGTTATACAATCGAGTCTTCGGTAATTTGGCATTAGGAATGAGATTAATTGCACAGACATGATGGGGCGGTGAGGAGGTAATTTCTCAGACTCTTTTGCCGAAAAACATCTCTGAAACCTTTCAGGTATTCCGGAAGACCCTACAGATTAACGGAGCAAACATGCACAGGTTTAAGACATTTTTCAATACAATAAGGACCTCATTTGACAATATCTCTCCGATTCCTGTCAGTAATCAGATTATGCATACGCAACCAGGGAATACCCAGCACAATTCCAGCAGGTAGATTGTCCAAAAGATAACAGGAGATATTTTCTGTATGAAGAGACTCCACCTTGAGTGTGAACTTCACCGTAACTAACCAAACCAGATTTTTGAGCAACGGTGTTCTGTCAATAGCCATGATTTGAATAGGGCTTTCTAGCTTAACTGTCCCTAACCCTAACTTCAGAACCAGTCCCACATCTATGAAATTAGCAGCAGATCCACAGTCAATAAAGGCAAATGTGAACAGACTTTGATTTTGAAAAAGAAGTTCAGCATTCAACAACACCGTATCAGAGGAGTAAAAAAGTACCTGTAAATCTCAGTGAACTCCTCGACAATCACCCAGACTTAGGCATTTCCCGACTGCTTGTTTGCTGCAGGTCATGCCAAGCAATCCTTTAGAAATGTCCTGCTTGGCCACAAAAGGGACAAAGTCCAAGTTCCCACCGGCGTCTCCTCTCCTTAATCCTTGAGCTGGCAGCACCAACCTCCATAGGTTACACCTCAGGTGCACAAACCGGGCCAGTTGGACAAAATGGAGCCTCTTTGTGCACCTCGCGTCTCTCCCGCATCCTCCGATCCATGCGTACAGCCTGAGTCATGGCCTCCACCAAACAACCAGGTGGAACATGTAGAGCCAGAGTGTCCTTAAGAGACTCCGAAAGACCCCTGAGGAATTGACATCTGAGAGCTGCGTCATTCCACAGGACCTCAGAAGACCACTGACAAAACTCAGTACAATAGTCTTCTGCTGTGCGGTTCTCCTGTATCAGGTTCATGATCCATGTCTCTGCCACCTTGACCCTGTCAAGTTCGTCATAGACCTGTCCTAAAGCTTCAAAAAATGCATCCACCAAAAAACGTTCAGGAGCAAGAGAGGGTAGGGAAAATGCCTAGGTCTGAGGACCCCCCCCCCGCAAAAGTGACATTATAATTCCCACCCACTGTGACTCATTCCCTGATGACCGGGGGCGCAAGGTAAACAATAATTTGCAACGCTTTAAAATATCTGAACTGGTCCTTTTCTCCTGAAAATTTGTCAGGGAGTGCTATAACAGGTGCAGGGAGGCTCAAAGATACGTCAGATGGTTCAGAAGTCATAACAGCGGTCTGAGGAGAGAGATTCTGAGGGGCAGTTAAGAGTACCAGAAATCTGGCCCTGTAACTGTTCATGAGAGGAAGCTAGTTTGTGTTGTTCCAAGGCAACATCTTGGACTAACTGAGTCAGATTCACCACCTGATCACACATAGGTGGGAAATTGAAAAAAATTTAACGGTCAATCGTACCGTAGTAAATATATATACTACCTACTGTAAGTACAGGGAGGTCAAACAATCCGAGGTCAGGTCCAGGAAATGGCGCAGAATGGCAAAGGGAAGTCAGAGACGAAGTCCATTACACGAGTCGAGATCAGGAAAGCCAGAGAGACAAAACATTTTACAGGGAGCAGGCACAAGCAAAGTCAGGTCATAAGTAGTGTTGAGCGATACTGCTCGATATCGAAAAATATCGGATCGGAATGGTATAACCGATATCACTAAATATCGCCGATATCCGATTCCGATAGCGGAAGTCCAATGTAAGTCTATGGGAACAAAATATTGCAACAAAAAAAAACCCTTTCTTTCGTTGTAAACACAAAATATACACACATAGAATACATATATATATATATATACATGTCATTGTGACATATATATATAAACATATATTTATAGTTTATACACTTCTACATAGTAAAATAGACTCTGTGCTTGAGAATTGCTAAAATCATCAGAGAATGTATTTGCTAATTTTTTCCGCCATATCTGCGTCACGACGAGGCACTGGTGAAGAAGAAGGGCGTGCTCTTCGTGGGTGTACACTCACTCAGTGGCGTGAAAACGATGGCCGACCAGTGTAAATGTTACTGCAATGTAAGATCGTGCCCCACAGCTCTGGAGTTCCGCCTCCTCATCCTCCTCAGTGTGCGGAAACTAACACGAAGGTCCCGCCTCCCTACAAAAGAGGGGCCCTCTCCAGATGCTAATGACACATGTGACTTGCCAGAGATGGCTAATGGACACGAGCAGAAGTGTGAAGGGATGGAGCAGTCAGAGCTCTCCCCCCACGGAAGCGACCCGATCGCCACGGAATCACCGTTGGGCACCCGGCCTGTAAACCCTCCTACACTGCAAGAAGCGGAGGATACCCTAAGAGGCCTGGCCCGGCACCGGGAGGAGGTCGCCAGGATGGAAGCGAGCTGGCGTGCCCTAAAAATAAACTTGGAGCGGCGCCAATCCCTCTTACCTGAAGTGTCTGTACCGGAAGGTGAGGCACCCGTTCTAGTAGAGGAGCCCGTGCGGGCATCCCAGCCCTTGCAATGTGATCCGGTTGACGTTGTCGCAGTGGAGGCACCCGTTCCTGCAAAAACCGCAGCACCGTCAGCACCCCAGATCCCGCTGTCTGCCCCCGTCGCTGAGACAGAAGAAGCGACACCCGTCCTCATGGAGGAGGCCGCGCAGGCACCAGAGGTCTACCTGTCTGTACCGGAGCCCCGACTGTCATCTGATTTAGAGCCGTCTGCTTCCTCCACAGGGGAGCGCCGCCAGGACTGGGGGGTGCCAGGAGAGCTGCCGCAAACCGGACATCGCAAGCTGCAGTGGAGTGGTGGAGACATGGAGCTGCTGGTGGAGGAGAATTTCAACCGGCGTCAGGAGGAAGAGTGGAGACGTTGGGAGCGGGAAGCAGAGCGACAAAGGGAGCAGCGAGAAACCCAAAAACTTCTCTAACGTCAGGTGGAGAAGGACCGGGCAGATAAGGACCGGATGAGAAAGGATAAAGGAACCCTGAGGGAGCCGCGGCGTAAGGGTGCAGTACGGAGCTTTAAATTGAAAGGTGGTTGGGGCTTCATCCAGGAGCCTAAACTTTATTTAGAAGTTTTTGTGACCCGGCGGGACGTGGAGACTCACCTCCCAGAAGGACACCCGGGGAGGGACCTGTTGCCAGGAGACTTGGTGACTTACACCCGACACTGGGGTTACAATGGGTGGTACGCCCTAAATGTTACCAGGTGCGACCCCTACTCCCCAGAGTGTCAGGAACCTGTGAGACCCTCGGAGCCTTCAGCCTCCCACATCCAGGCCTCTGCAAAAGTGCCCACCCCACGCCGTAAATCTCCACAGCCTCCCTCAGTGGTCTCCTCAGCAGCCCCAGCTATGGACATGATAACTATAGCTGGCCCGTACCCGGCCCTGTTAGGCCCCCTGGGGTTCGTTCAGTCCGGGACATAGGGTTCCAGACCCGGAGGGAGATGAAAGAGGTGGCCACACAGACCCAGATAGCGGGTCACGACTTGACTGTACAGGCCACACGACGTCATCAGGTCCTGGTGGTCCTTGGTGCCTCGGATGTTTGGCAAGCATCAGAAGAGTACCAGGTGGTACCTGGAACACCCCGGCCAAAGAAGTATAAATAACCCGGACAGGGTCCCTGTATGTAAATAGTTAAATTGTTGATAAATAGTTAAATGTTGATGTACCCGGACGGGTGAATGTTCATAAAAAAGTTTTTTAATTTAATAAAAAAAAAAAAAAACACATTTTTCATTACTTTTATTACAGTCTCATCCTGCGACGCCATCGATCTCCTGTAAAAAAATGAAAAAAAAAAAAAAGTATACCACCTGACCGACGCAGTCCGTAGTAACGAGTGTCCCACGACGATCCAGCTCTGCTACATCAGAATGACAGGCAGAGCCTGTCATCCCGGCGCAGCACAGCTGATTACCTGCTTCCCCGGCGGTGACGTCATCGGACTGGTTTACGGCCGGGATTACCCTGCAGTCACTGCAGTTATCGCGAAAAACTGCATGTGACCGCCAGGGAGAAGATAATGGCGGCCTCAAGCAGTCCAGGACGTGACCGCCGGAGATCTTCTGCCAGGTAAGTGCCGCTGACTCCTGACAGACCCGACCGACGGACACTCACAGTGACAGTGACAAATCCGATTCCGGTATTCGATATGACGAAAATATCGGTATTCGGAATCGAAAGGCCGATACAGCTAATATCGGCCGATATCCGATATTTGCAGTATCGTATCGCTCAACACTAGTCATAAGCAAAGGGTCTGAGTCTGAGAAGAGAATCAAGTCAAGCTGGGTCAGGCACAAAGAGCAGAGGGATCAATGTTCCACAGGCAACAGCAAGTGTACGTTTGACACTGGGGAAAGGAACTAGCATGCTTAAGTAAATGTCTGATTAAGGAAAATGAACACAGGTGATTGCAGCTCAGACCAGGCACAGACTGGCAGCCCCGACACAAAGTAACAAAAAGACAGAAACAGAGTGGAAATCGTGATAGGTGTCATTCATTCAATTAACCCTTTAAGGACCAAGCCATTTTGTAGGTTAAAGACCAGGCCATTTTTACAATTCTGACCACTGTCACTTTATGTGCTTATAACTCTGGAACGCTTCAACGGATCTTGGCGATTCTGAGACTGTTTTCTCGTGACATATTGTGCTTCATGATAGTGGTAAAATTTCTTCAATATAACTTGCGTTTATTTATGCAATTTTCAAACTTTTAATTTTTATGCCATTAAATCAGAGAGATATGTCACAAAAAATAGTTAATAAATAACATTTTCTACATGTCTACTTTACATCAGCACAATTTTGGAACCAAAATTTTTTTTTGTTAGGAAGTTATAAGGGTTAAAAGTTGACCAGCAATTTCTCATTTTTCCAACAAAATTTACAAAACCATTTTTTTAGGGGCCTCCTCACATTTGAAGTGAATTTGAGGGGTCAATATGACAGAAAATACCCAAAAGTGACACCATTCTAAAAACTGCACCCATCAAGGTGTTCAAAGCCACGTTCCAGAAGTTTATTAACCCTTTAGGTACTTTTTAGGTACTTCTCAAGAATTGAAGCAATGTGGAAGGAAAAAATGAACATTTAACTTTTTTTCCCAAAATTTTTCTTTCAACACAATTTTTTAAATTTTGTCAAGGGTATCAGTAGAAAATGAACCACAATATTAGTTGCACAATTTCTCCTGAGTACACTGATACCCCATGTGTGGGGAAACCAATCTTTACGCACACGGCAGTGCTCAGAAGGGAAGGAGCATCATTTGAGATTTTGAATGTCAAATTGGCTGGAATCGAGAGCGGACACCATGTCGCGTTTGGAGAGTCCTTGATGTACCTAAACAGTGGAAACCCCCCATAAGTGACCCCATTTTGGAAACTAGACCCCCCAAGGAACTTATCTAGATCTGTGGTGAGCACTTTGAACCCCCAAGGGCTTCACAGAAGGTTATAACGTAGAGCGTGAAAATAAAAAAATCATATTTTTTTCCACAAAAATGACCTTTTTGCCCCCAAATTTTTATTTTTATAAGGGTAACAGGAGAAATAGGACCCCAAAAGTTGATGTGCATTTTGTCCTAAGTCGCTGATACCCCATATGTGGGGGGAACCACTGTGATCGCCTTACTGCGATCTTTGGGAGGCAAAATGAACAAATCCACAAAAGGTGAAGAATTGGTTTTCTTTTTTACGCCGTTCCTCGTGCGGTATTAGTGATTGACTGACCAATCACAGCGCTTTAGGTGCGGGGACCGACGGCAAAGGTCCCCGCACCACTTGCCGTGCCTGTCAGCTGTCTGTGACAGCTTTCGGCACTGAACTACCACTGCATGTTTACACGCAGTGGTAGTTCAAAGGCATGACGTGCACAGTCTGTCAAGGTGCCAAAACTGACACCTTGCCATGACGGACTGTGCACGTCATTGGACATTAAGGGTTAAAGGACTTTATTCTGGCTGTGTGTTTATTTACAATATAACTGTAGGAATAGTAATAGAGACACCGCTCCATTACTAATCCTTGGGCTTGATGTCAGCGGTCAATACAAAGGTGACATCAACCCCACAGATATGAACCCCACTTGCCACCGCTACAGGGAAAGTGGGAAAATCTGGGCAATGTGCCAGAATTGGCGCATCTAAAAGATGCGGGCTGCTATTTTTAGGCTGGGGGGCAAATAGCCATGGCTCCTTTCCAGCTTGAGAATACCAGCCCCCAGCTGTCTGCTTTAGCAAGGCTGGTTGTCAAAAATGGGATGGGGCCCACTCTGTTTTTTTAACTATTTATTTAAATAATTAAAAAATATGGCATGGGGACCCCTCTATTCTTGATAACCAGCCTTGTTGAAGCTGACCGCTGAGGGTTGCTGTCAGTTTTGCCTTGCTGGTTATCAATAATACAGGGAAACCCCATGTCATTTTGTTTATTTTTTTATTTATCGTGCAGGCGGTGGGTGATGAATACTCCCATCAGCTGCTCCTGCTCTCACTGGTATTAGCGGCAGCAGGCATAGGCTCATGGGAGCTGTAGTCCCATCAGCTTACACCATTGACCAAAGTAAACTTTTTATGTCCGATCACAACTGCGCACTGATGCTGTCATTTGAGAATCGTGGCTCTCTGACCTGCAGTAATGATGTTACTGCAGATCAGAAGTGGTGTTTGCCGCACTGCCATGCACATGACAGCGTGGCAAACACTAGATATTCGGGCCCCCTATTCAAGTGAATGGGGTCCAGATCTTTTTGTAATTGTTCATCCGAACTTGCCGGACCCAAATATCCAGATGCCCGCTCATCTCTAGCTGTGAGGACTCAGGAGGACACATTTGCTCTTAAAAATTGTTACTCCTAATATTGGGGTTCAGCCAGGAGGCCCTATTTGCTAATCCAAACCGTTTGGGATAAAACCGTGTTACAGTGACAAATCAGAGGCCAGATTTCCTTTTAAGGCTGGCGTCACACTAAGGAGGAATACGGACGAGTGAGAGGCGTGAAAACCACGCATTACACACGGACCAATATTTCTCTATGGGGCAGCTCAGATCATGAGTATTTTTCTCGGCCATATCTTACGGTGCGAGACACCCGCAGCATGCTGTGATTTACGCGTATTACACCCGTTGTACGCCACTGAAAGTCTATGGGTGCGAGAAAACAACGGATTACACACGGACCAGACGTGTGACTTGCGAGAAATACGGAAGACTTCTGCAGCTCACAGGAAATGGTGCAACACATGCAGGAGGAAGCTGACACATGCAAATTAGCTCAAAAAGAGCGCCAGATATCCTGGAAGGATGCCTCCACGGAGTCGGCCATGATGCCTACGAACATAAATGTGGAGATGCTGATAGTTTTGGTCCAGAAGAGGCCCGAAATTTGGGACCAACGCTATGCAGACCGCGCAACAAAAGAGGCGGCATGGAGGCGCATCTGTATGCAGATGTTTCCCCACTTTGGTGACAGCCCACGCGAGGAGCAGCAGCGAATCAGTAAGTGACCTGATGTTTTAGCAAACTTCTTAACGGACAGACCGTAATAATTGAGCAGAGTTTCCCTAAAATATACTTTTGTATGTGTGTCGACCCGCCACCACAATTGTGGGTTACCAGGGCAATGGGGTACTCAGAGCCGAGCCCATGGAAGTCTATGGGGTTTTGTCACAGGTAGCGGTGGCTCGGTCTGTGGCCCTGGCAGTCTGGCGTATGTTGGGGATATATTTACAGGGGATAGATTTATTTACAGTTCGTGACGCCACCTGTAGTCTCTGGTAATTTGTACCAGCGCTGCTGTAGATCTCTGAGGGGATGGTGAGGCAGCTAGATGTCGGGTCCCCTACAGGTGGGACTCTTCCCTCAGGTCGGTAGTTAAAGCAGGGTTGTGCAGGCATGCAAGTAAATAACACAGTCTCACACCGTCAGCGTCTTTCCATACCTTTTACTTGTAAGATGGTAAGGCAGGTCCCAGGGAGGCTGATGGGGTTGATGGAGGATGAGCTTTGAGGCAACGGTTAAGCAAGTTAGGGGCCTCCTTTACTGTCCAATAATGATGAGTCCAACCAGCCTGAAGCGTAGTTCCCTCTATAATTCCAGCTATTCCAAGCTGTTCTGCCCGGTCAGTTTTTGTGGTCGGAGCCTTCCAATGAGAGAGCTGAGTTCCTATTCTTGCTGATCAGGCTCAAGGTTCTCACTCTCCCTGACCCCAGATACGTACTGACTCTTCAGGGATGCTTGCCGCGACCTAAGGTCCGGTAAGCCTCTGGTTTTCTTACCACTATGCTTGAAGCTATAGTGATCCTTCGGTCCCCAGTGACCGGTAACAATGTGCAGGTATCCTATACCTATGGCACTTCTCTGCTCTCTTCCACTTTGCCCTTCGATTTGCTCAACTCTTAATAGATATCTCAGTCCGTTTTCCAGTGGGGCACAGCTCTGACCAGGCTGAGGTGATCTATATCTCGCCCTTACTGGCCTCCACTTTCTGAACTGCTAAACAGGCTCAGACTGGATCTCTTCCTCTCCTCAAGTCCAGGCTAGACCGTTCTCTCTGAAGACCGGACACTGACTACTCACACTCCCCTCTCACCCCTGCTGGGTGTGTCCGAAGTGTACGTGATGTCATGAAGAGCCCTTAACCGTTACCTCTCCACTCATCCTCCTGGTATTGTGTACCAGGGCTACACATATGTTATAATTTTTTTTTTTAGTGCCAGAATGTTAGGATACTGACATCTGACTAGGCCCCCATGACTATGTGAAGTGTATGTAGAACAATTTGGCATTGTGCAGCTAGGTAAATGATGAAATTATATGTCACATTGCAGTGGATGATGCCATGAGAAGATGGAGAAGCAGCCGCGACCAGTACCGGCGGGAACGGCAGCAGAGGTCAAGGAGCGGCTCAGCAGCACCCACCAAGAGGAAGTATGTTTATTTCAACCGCCTTGGTTTTTTGGCTCCTATTCTGGATCTGAGACCGTAAGTACATACATCACACCACATACCACATATGCAGTTTAGTGTCACCTCTCCAACATGTTCTAATCCCATTTAATTTCCTAACTGAACTCAGTCCAACTTCACTGAGAGGGAGACAGGCTTCGACTCAGAGGCCATTTTAGACCCGGTTGGGGGAGGTGAAGAGGTGGCTGGCCCATCGTCTGACCCTCCCTGCTGCATCCCCCAAGGTTCACAAGCACCAGGACCTGACCAAGCAGCTGCACCGCAACCTGTACCTGACCCTCCAGCTGCAGTAGCAGCCGCCAGTCTTGAGGAAGCAGCAAATAGCAGCAGCCCCACTGTACCTCTGGGGGTCTCCCCCCAGCCTGCTGCAATATCCCGCCGTGGGAGAAGACGGCGAGACATTACTGGGTCAGACACACGTAGGCATGTGTGTTATGAATGTGCTAGAGATGGTTTCTGAGCAGAGGCTCCCTCTGGTGGTTACAGACAGTACTGAACCTTTCAGCGAGGAATGGCAATCTGAGTTCACTGACTGGTCTGATATAAGGGAGGTTCCCTCCCATGATGGTTGCCGGTGATCAATTGTTCTTGTCTCAATTGTGGTTCCTGGTTCATTTGGAAGTTGCTGAGTCTTGCCTGCATCTTCTGCTATCAGATAAGATATTTTCTGCTTTTATTTTTGTGCTTGCTTTTTGCATAGTTCCCCGCACTTCTGTGGAGGTCAGCCAGGTCCCCTCTGGGGCTTGTGCTCCTCTCAGTTTATCTGAAGCCACTGTTATTTGTTCATTTGCTTTTTCCTGTTTTTTCAGTGGCTGCGGCTTAGTTTTGTTACACCATAGATCTGATTTAGGTGGTAGAGATCGTGTGATCTCAGGTGTTTTTGCAATCAGAAGAGTTGGTATTTTTTAGGGTTTTTTTGGATAGCAGTGAGAATCCTTTCCTGTACTTTTCTGTCTAGACAGATTGGGCCCCAGCGTTTGCTCATTCTATTTTCTGTCTCTGTCAGTGTTTCTTCTTGTCTAACCGCCATTACATATTTGGGGGCTTCCTATTTTCTTTGGTGATCTGCTCCAGGGCAGATAGCTTTCCTCTTTCTGCCTTTAGGTGTAGTTATCTCTCAGGCTGTGACGAGGCGTCTAGGATCAATGTAGAAACGCTCCATGGCTACCTCTAGTTGTGTGGTTAGTTCAGGTTACTGCAATTCAATAGGTTCCAGCCTCTCTGGTGTATTGCCGTATTTGCTTTTTCTCCTCAGCTACCAAAACACAACACATGTGGACACTGGGGTCCTCAATTACCTTTCAAGGGCAGCTGTGGATGATGAGGAGGCCTATGTCTGTAGCCTTGCCTGCTAACTTCGCCCCCTTCCCCGTGAGCTTAGGCTCCGTGTGCGAGGATCAATGCACATCCTAATTGATGCATGCACACCCCCCAATACCCCATATGAGGTGCTTGAATTCCTTGAGAGATGGCAGCTCTCACCCCATAACTTTCTGCGCCTTACCCCCCACCAAAATGTGCATGCTCAATTAGGATCTGAGGATCCTCTTGCACGGGCGCCTACCCCTTAACCCATTCCCCCACCGAACCAACCTTGGCAACAACAGGGTCAAATGGCAGGCTATAACCCGACTTCCCAATATGGCCACTTGTACAGATCCAGTGTTGGAGGCTGGTCCCAACCTGGATTTGCTCAACAAGGTCATATTGGGGGTATGATTCTCATGTGTACCATCTTACACAGGAATATAATCTCCCTTATCTGTATGGCAATGTGCCCACACAGCAGATAATAGACAAAAAACCTGACTGGCACTTCCAGACTAATGTGAATTAGGTGCAAGCCAAGGGAAGCTACCCCCATGTAAAACATACAAAAAAAGGCTGCACTCTATCATACTAAAGCATGACAATATGGAATACATGAAATTTGGAATAGCAATATGGCTTTGGAATATAAGGAAAAATTTGAGACGCTTAGTATAAACATTTGGCCAAACATTTTGAAGCCCACCAACCATCGTCAAGGTGGTCTCAATACTGGTGAGTCCCTAACCTAATGTGAACATACCTCTATTGGGCTGATATCTGAATTTCTGGGTGAATATGCACCTCTGTCAGCAATGCCTGCATTTATGGGTAAAGTAGGGACCTGGTGTAATTAAAATCACCACCTGGTGGGGGCGGAGTGCTCGGTCAGCAAGCTAACATACAATAGACAAAAAACCTGACTGGCACTTCCAGACTAATGTGAATTAGGTGCAAGCCAAGGGAAGCACTCCGCCCCCACCAGGTGGTAATTTTAATTACACCAGGTCCCTACTTTACCCATAAATGCAGGCATTGCTGACAGAGGTGCATATTCACCCAGAAATTCAGATATCAGCCCAATAGAGGTATGTTCACATTAGGTTAGGGACTCACCAGTATTGAGACCACCTTGACGATGGTTGGTGGGCTTCAAAATGTTTGGCCAAATGTTTATACTAAGCGTCTCAAATTTTTCCTTATATTCCAAAGCCATATTGCTATTCCAAATTTCATGTATTCCATATTGTCATGCTTTAGTATGATAGAGTGCAGCCTTTTTTTGTATGTTTTACATGGGGGTAGCTTCCCTTGGCTTGCACCTAATTCACATTAGTCTGGAAGTGCCAGTCAGGTTTTTTGTCTATTGTATGTTAGCTTGCTGACCGAGCACTCCGCCCCCACCAGGTGGTGATTTTAATTACACCAGGTCCCTACTTTACCCATAAATGCAGGCATTGCTGACAGAGGTGCATATTCACCCAGAAATTCAGATATCAGCCCAATAGAGGTATGTTCACATTAGGTTAGGGACTCACCAGTATTGAGACCACCTTGACGATGGTTGGTGGGCTTCAAAATGTTTGGCCAAATGTTTATACTAAGCGTCTCAAATTTTTCCTTATATTCCAAAGCCATATTGCTATTCCAAATTTCATGTATTCCATATTGTCATGCTTTAGTATGATAGAGTGCAGCCTTTTTTTGTATGTGCCCACACAGCAACCTGACCGTGGGCAGATGTTAGCTAAGGGCCCAGAAAATCCACCCCAACAGGGTGATGGTCAAGGTTCTCATCCAAGCCAACCACACAGAGACGCTGGGCACCCTCCAACCCCACCACCCACATACCACCAGCTGTGATCTTTTATTTTACTTATATATTATGATTTAAAAACCAGTTTGTTACTTTTTTAAATTTATTTTTAACTCATGTTGTGTCAAAAACATTTGCACTAATCTAGATGCCTCAAAACACCATATGGAACCAATATGGTCTTCAGTAGGCATAGTCAAAGTTTGTTATTTTCATTATCTCTTATTAGTTAGACAAAAGTATGTTATTTTTTTATATTTATTTTTACTCCATGTTGTGAAAAGCATATTTGCACTAATCTGAATGCCTACAAACACCATATTGTACAAATATGGTGTTAAATGGGCTAGCTGAAAGTTTGTTATTTTCTTTATATCTTATAATTTATACCAATGTTTGTTATTTTGTTAGATTTATTTTTAATCCATGTTGGCTTATGCATAATTGCAATAGTCTAGTCTGAAAACTCAACCATATGGGTCAGATATGGTGCTCACTAGTGATAGTGAAAGTTTGTTATTTTGCTTATGTATTATTTATGCAAATGTTTGTTATTTTTTTATGACTTATTTTGGTACTTGTTGTGTAATAATGCACATTTACAGTATTGTGCTATGAAGACATATACCATATGACTAAAATATGGTTGTCACTACCTCAAGTGAGAGTTTGCACATATAAAAATATATTTTTGTAGAAAGTTTGGTGTCTTGTTTCATAAGTAAGTTCTACTACATCACCAACACATGTGCTATGAACTGTAACATCACACACAGAATATGTCATAGAAAAATACTATTTATGTATACACACACAAATACATTACAGCATAGATAATGCATCATCTTGCCATGTTGTAGTACCTTCAGGTGACACAAAATATTGGGTAAAGATATCCCGGGTTTTCAGTCCTGACAGTGGGCGACGTAAAGGGATGACATGGGGTGTAGGCATATCCACATTGGTGACCACACTTTCATCAACATCAGATGGGCCACAATCATGCATTCTGGTGAAATTATGTAGAACTACACAGGCTTTGATGACCTCATTGACGTTGGCTTCACTCAGCAGACTGGAGAACCCGCCATTTTGCACACAGAATGCCAAAGGCACATTCCACCAGGCTCCTGGCCCATGATAGGCGCAAGTTGAAGATCCGACGACGGTGGTCAAGGTGTGGTCATGAATATGGCCTCATCACATTCCTTGATAGCTGGAAGGCCTCATCCCCAACTACAACATATGGGACAGGCTCTAGATTGGAGCCAGGAAGTTGGCGTGCTGGTGGTAGGTGCAACTCGTTATTGCGAAGCCGCCGACCCATAATGGAAGAATTGAAGACTCTAGAGTCTCCAGTTCTTCCATAGGCCCCAATGTCTACAATTATAAACCTGTAGTTACTGTCAACCAGAGCCAACAGCACAACAGAAAAATATTGTTTATAATTATAGAATTGGGACCATGAGTTCGGCGGCTTACGCACACGGACGTGCTTCCCATCAAGGGCTCCTATACAATTTGGGAACTGGCATTGCTCCTCAAATCCCCTGGCAATCCTCTTCCAGTCTTCCATCTTTGGCTCATGCATCACTAGTTGATGAAGTCTGTCCCAGAGTTGTGAGCAGGTATCACGCACAATGCCAGATATGGTGGACCTCCCAATCAAAAACTCCAGATGGAGTGCGGCATAGGATATGCCAGTAGTTAGGAACCTACAAGTAACCAAATGTAGAGAGAGCAATCATTACACATGCACAAAGGTAGAACAAACGCACTATACATAACCGTTAAATCATGTCATTTACAAACAATCCTAAGTTCTATTTACCACAAGTCAAAGGTTTCTGTCATTTTTACATCCACATAATAGTTCTGGTAGTTTGAGGTGATATATGGGATAGATTCTAAAGATATTTCTGCCATAAGGGTAAATGCAAACTTGTGGGAAAACACATCATCAACAGACAGTATGTAGGTGAGGAATACATACCGTAGCGTAAGGAGAAGTCGCTCCTCTGCAGAGATAGCTTTCCACATCCTGGTAGGTGATCCCAGGGCGCACAATCTCAAACAAAACATCAAATGTGGGAATGGACATCCGACAAAACAGAAAAAAAACTTGTCTGGATGAGTCCACAGAGATGCATAAAGGCGGTGAAAATGGCCTTCAGTGAGGCGTTGCCTCAAATGCGGATGAACCCACATTCGCCTCCTCCGCGGATCAACAATCACTGGGTAAGGCTGGCCAAAGCGGGGGACAAAACCCAGTTGTACAACACTCGATCAGTTGGGGTGAACTGAAGACTGTCAGACATGTTAGTGAGCAAGCAGCAGGACTCCAACACAAGCACACCACAAAAATGGCACGATACGGGGTTGCAACCGGATGCAGAGCCAATAAATAGCCTTGCTGATGATGGTTTCAATGATTTTCAGGCCTAAAAACTGTTAAATGTCCATTTTGCAAGGCAGCGAGAAAAATACGCTGTACGGATTGCATATGGATGCTTACATGCGCAAAATACGCAGCCGGACCCTGACAACGGATGAAATGCGCATTATTGTGCCGGCAACATTTTGGCGTATTACGGCCGTACAATACAGTTTGTATTTTTATATGCTGAGTGTGACGCTGACCTAAAACTCATTATGCCTGTTATAGGGGTTCAGGCAGGAGGCCCAATTTGCATTGAATCCAACTTGCAAGTGATAAAACAGTGTGACAGTGAGGGCTCAGGAGGACACATTTCCTCTTAATAATCATTACTTAGGCCTAATATGGGGTTCAGCCAGGAGGCCCAATTTGCTATTCCAAATACTTCCAAAAATGGGGTCTGTAACTAGTACTTACAAAATACATAATAGCCAAAAGAGGAAAACTTAGCAAACCCAGATAATAAAATATCCCAATTTTTATAGAACAATTAATTCTAAAACAGTAAAATTAAAATTAGGAGCAGGGGATGAAGACATGTACAGAAAGAAACCCAAACCCACTTACACTAGAGATTGTGTGACTGTGCACTACTGATATAGCCACAAAAGCTATGAGAGGTCCCAGAAATAAGTTATAGTATACTGAGGCCACCATCTAGTGGGCACATATCAAAATAACAGGCTCGAGTTCAGAGAGGCTAAACACTGAAGGTAAGCATCGAGATAAACCAAAATAGCAGTGAAAATCCACAATGACACATCTGAAAAAATGGTGATGCTGAACCAAGGCAAATGACAAATGCACAATATGCAGCATACTTATTATTCAATCAAGTCCACATTGGACATTTAAAGTGCAAAATTGTGCAGAAGATTCATATGAATAGATGAGGCAGTAATAAATAAAGTGCATGTGCTACTTTAATTTACCGTATTTTTCGGACTATAAGACGCATCCCAAATTTTCAGAAGGAAAATAAGGGAAAAAAAATAATGTGTCAAATGGGGGTCC
Organism: Oophaga sylvatica; assembly: GCA_033576555.1. Lineage (NCBI taxonomy): Eukaryota > Metazoa > Chordata > Amphibia > Anura > Dendrobatidae > Oophaga > Oophaga sylvatica. The sequence continues at coordinate 12,927 of JARQOD010001170.1, read as the reverse complement.
GTCTTACAGTCCGAATTCAGCTTACCAGCGAAGGGATCAGCACAGGTAGAGGAGTGGTCACTGTTCTGTGATCCTGTGCTGTCCTGTCTGTATACTTTTTTCTCCACCCCATCCAGGAGATGTGGTATGATCAGACCGTTGTTCCTGTATGGTCGGACACGACCATTACACAGTACAGCAGGGGCACAGTTATAAGATAATCTCAGCACAGAAACATTTTATTTATCACATCCAATTGTGGAAATTATTATTATTGCAATATCTATTGATTAAAATATTCCTTTGTTCGTGACACAACCTCTTTTAATTTGCTGACTGGCTCTAATTTTCTAGATCCGGAGAATGTTGTATCACCTGTGACACCTTTCATGCTGCTTATAGAGAAAACTTGCGTCTTTATTGTTTCCTCCTCATTATCGCATCATTAGCAGCTCATCTATTACTTCATCTGTTCAGTCTATTGAGTCTTCAGTATTCTGTCATCTTAGGACGATCAGTCCTCCTAATTACAGGGGCATCACCTACTGTATAAAGGCTCTCTGTGTATACAGTTATAGGATTTCTTAGCTTACTTTCATAGCGTATTCACATGTTTCAATATGTATTTTTCAGAAATGTCTCACTCTTTTATTAGCAAAGTGGATAGTTTTTGCTGCATATGCAAAGAAGTCACTTTTGTGTCGCAAAAGCGAAACTTAATCACCATGATAAGGAAGGCCTACAACCTATCAGGGGACAAGAATAAGAGATGGGCTCCACACATAAGATGCAATACTCGAGCATCACATCTTACCCAGTGGTTGCATGAGAAGAGGCAATCTCTGCCTTTTGTAGCCCCAAAAAGAGAGCCGACCAATCACACCACCAATTGCTTTTTCTGCATGGTGACTCTACAGTATCCAAACCTTCCATCTGCAATATGCCCAGTATCACATCCAGAAGAACTACTGGTTCCAAAAGCACCAGAAACATCTACAGTTGAGTCAAGTGAGGAAGAAGATGGTGCTTGGTGTCATGAAGCATCTTCCTCTAACAATCAAGGCTTTATATCCACAACCTCAACTGAACCGCACCTTTTAACACAAAGTGGCCTGAATCATCTTGTTAGAGATTTAGATCTGCCCAAGAGAGGCTGAGCTCTTAGGTTCCTGGCTACTGCAGTCAGGCTGAGCTCTTAGGTTCCCAGCTACTGCAGTCAGGCTGAGCTCTTAGCTTCCTGGCTACTGCAGTCAGGCTGAGCTCTTAGCTTCCTGGCTACTGCAGTCAGGCTGAGCTCTTAGGTTCCTGGCTACTGCAGTCAGGCTGAGCTCTTAGCTTCCTGGCTACTGCAGTCAGGCTGAGCTCTTAGGTTCCTGGCTACTGCAATCAGGCTGAGCTCTTAGGTTCCTGGCTACTGCAGTCAGGCTGAGCTCTTAGGTTCCTGGCTACTGCAGTCAGGCTGAGCTCTTAGGTTTCCAGCTACTGCAGTCAGGCTGAGCTCTTAGGTTCCTGGCTACTGCAGTCAGGCTGAGCTCTTTGGTTCCTGGGTACTGCAGTCAGGCTGAGCTCTTAGGTTCCTGGCTACTGAGCTCTTAGGTTCCTGGCTACTGTAGTCAGGCTGAGCTCTTAGCTTCCTGGCTACAGCAATCAGGCTGAGCTCTTAGGTTCCTGGCTACTGCAGTCAGACTGAGCTCTTAGGTTCCTGGCTACTACAGTCAGGCTGAGCTCTTAGGTTCCTGGCTACAGCAGTCAGACTGAGCTCTTAGGTTCCTGGCTACTGCAGTCAGGCTGAGCTCTTAGGTTCCTGGCTACTGCAGTCAGACTGAGCTCTTAGGTTCCCAGCTACTGCAGTCAGGCTGAGCTCTTAGGTTCCTGGCTACTGCAGTCAGGCTGAGCTCTTTGGTTCCTGGGTACTGCAGTCAGGCTGAGCTCTTAGGTTCCTGGCTACTGAGCTCTTAGGTTCCTGGCTACTGTAGTCAGGCTGAGCTCTTAGCTTCCCAGCTACAGCAATCAGGCAGAGCTCTTAGGTTCCTGGCTACTGCAGTCAGACTGAGCTCTTAGCTTCCTGGCTACTACAGTCAGGCTGAGCTCTTAGCTTCCTGGCTACGGCAGTCAGACTGAGCTCTTAGGTTCCTGGCTACTGCAGTCAGGCTGAGCTCTTAGGTTCCTGGCTACAGCAGTCAGACTTAGCTCTTAGGTTCCCAGCTACTGCAGTCAGGCTGAGCTCTTAGGTTCCTGGCTACTGCAGTCAGGCTGAGCTCTTTGGTTCCTGGCTACTGCTGTCAGGCTGAGCTCTTAGGTTCCTGGCTACTGAGCTCTTAGGTTCCTGGCTACTGTAGTCAGGCTGAGCTCTTAGCTTCCCGGCTACAGCAATCAGGCTGAGCTCTTAGGTTCCTGGCTACAGCACTCAGAATGAGCTCTTAGGTTCCTGGCTACTACAATCAGGCTGAGCTCTTAGGTTCCTGGCTATGGCAGTCAGACTGAGCTCTTAGGTTCCTGGCTACTGCAGTCAGGCTGAGCTCTTAGGTTCCTGGCTACAGCAGTCAGACTGAGCTCTTAGGTTCCTGGCTACTGCAGTCTGGCTGAGCTCTTAGGTTCCTGGCTACAGCAGTCAAGCTGAGCTCTTAGCTTCCTGGCTACTGAAGTCAGGCTGAGCTCTTAGCTTCCCGGCTACAGTAGTCAGGCTGAGCTTTTAGGTTCCTGGCTACTGCAGTCAGACTGAGCTCTTAGGTTCCTGGCTACTGCAGTCAGGCTGAGCTCTTTGGTTCCCAGCTACTGCAGTCAGGCTGAGCTCTTAGGTTCCTGGCTACTGAGCTCTTAGGTTCCTGGCTACTGTAGTCAGGCTGAGCTCTTAGCTTCCCAGCTACAGCAATCAGGCTGAGCTCTTAGGTTCCTGGCTACAGCAGTGTCACGACGTATAACAGATATATTCAAAGATAGCAACCTATATCTAATGTGACATCATTCTAAATTTCATATAATAGAGAAAATCAACATGTATACATAGTATCTGCCAGCAATGTCTTACCTGACATAATATCCTATGTATTGTGGGTCAATACTGTGTACGTGTCACGCTGTCTCTGGATAGAGGTGGACCGGGGTCTATGCTGACCCTGAACTGTGGTCCTGACTTGTCCCTCTACCTGGAGGTACTGTTAATGGTACAGAGGTCCAGGCCGCCAGCGTAACCCTGTCTCCTGTAGATCCCTGACCACTGTAATCTAGTCCTGAGAAGGACCCTGATTACCACCACAGGGAATGGCAGGTAACAGCTTACACACAGTCTAAGACAAACGAGACAGACAAGGGGTAAAGAAAACACAGCCTTGCATACAACACTTCCACTACAGAGGAACACAAAAGGTTAAGGAGATAAACAATAAGCGAGGAGAGGAAAAACCACAACAGGCACTCTTAGCTTAAGTCTTCTCAGAAACGATCCGCTCTGCTGGTCTGAATGAATGCTTTCACCGGCAACTTCCCCAGCAGACCAGCAGGTATATGAAGGAAGCTAATTAACAAAACATCAATCGCAGCTGGGCGAGGCTGGTCAGCCCAGCACCGAGAGAGAAAGAATTAACTCCCTCAGTGCCGAAAAACACCCAGCACCAGAAACTCAGCTGTGCGAAGTCAGGGTGTGCAATCGCGACGATCTCTGCCGCGACACACCCGTGACAGTACCCCCCCTTCTACGAGGGGCCTCTGGACCCTCAGGCCTGGTCTATCTGGTTGAGTAGTGTGGAAGGCCCGAACCAAACGGTCTGCGTTAATATCCGACTCAGAAACCCACATCCTCTCCTCAGGACCATACCCCCTCCAATGAACAAGGTACTGAAGGGACCGGCGATTCAGACGTGAGTCAATGATCTTCGATACCTGAAACTCCAAATTACCATTTACCACCACTGGAGGAGGAGGTAGAGGTGACGGTATAACTGGTGCCACGTACTTCTTAAGCAACGATTTGTGGAACACATTGTGGATTTTAAATGTAGGAGGGAGGTCAAGACGGAAAGCCACCGGATTAACTATTGAACTGATCCTGTATGGCCCGATGAATCTGGGACCGAGTTTCCAGGAGGGAACCTTAAGTTTTATATTCTTGGTAGACAACCATACCAGATCGTTCACACTTAGGTCCGGACCAGACACTCTCCTCCTATCAGCCATACGTTTGTATCGGTTCCCCATAGTGCTCAGATTATTAAGCACTCCTCTCCACACTGAAGCAAGTGACGACGAAAATCGTTCCTCCTCAGGAACCCCAGAAGAGCCCCCCCCATTGAAAGTACAAAACTGGGGGTGAAAACCATATGCCCCAAAAAACGGGGACTTACCAGTGGACTCGCTCCGCCTATTGTTAAGAGCGAACTCTGCCAGAGGCAAGAAAGAAGACCAGTCCTCTTGGTTCTCTGAGACAAAACACCGGAGATATGTCTCTAAGCTCTGATTCAGACGCTCTGTCTGACCATTGGTCTGCGGATGAAAAGCCGAAGAAAATGAAAACTGCATCCCCCGACGAGAACAAAATGCCTTCCAGAATTTGGACAAAATGAGACCCCCGATCCGACACCACATCGGAAGGCAACCCATGAAGTCTCACAATCTCCCCAATGAACACCTGCGCCAGAGTTTTAGCATTAGGAAGAGCAGGAAGAGCAATAAAATGTGCCATTTTGCTGAACCTGTCAACTACAACTAGTATGACAGTTTTACCTGAAGACGGAGGAAGGTCCGTAATTATTATTATTTATTATTATTGTTTATTTCTATAGCACCATTGATTCCATGGTGCTGTACATGAGAAGGGGTTACATACAAATTACAGGTATCACTTACAGTAAACAAACTAACAATGACAGACTGATACAGAGGGGAGAGGACCCTGCCCTTTCGGGCTTACATTCTACAGGATTGTGAGGCAGGAGACAGTAGGTCGGGGGGTTGCAGCAGTTCCGGTGTTGGTTGAGGCAATATCTCCGGTAGTGGTGAGGAGGTAGCAGGGTCATTGCAGGCTGTAGGCTTTCCTGAAGAGGTGGGTTTTCAGGTTCCGTCTGAAGGATCCGAATGTGTTTGATAGTCGGACGTGTTGGGGCAAAGAATTCCAGAGGATGGGGGATATTCGGGAGAAGTCTTGGAGGCGGTTGGGTGAGGAGCGAATAAGTGTGGAGGAGAGAAGGATGTCTTGGGAGGATCGGAGATTACGTGAGGGAAGATATCGGGAGATTAGTTCAGAGATATAAGGAGGAGACAGATTATAGATGGCCTTGTAGGTCAGTATTAGTAATTAGAACTGGATACGCTGAGGGAATGGGAGCCAGTGAAGAGATTTGCAGAGGGGAGAAGCGGAGTAGTAGCGAGGAGAGAGGTGAATTAGTCGTGCAGCAGAGTTAAGGATGGACTGGAGAGGTGCGAGGGTGTTAGCAGGGAGGCCAGAGAAAAGGGTGTTGCAGTAGTCGAGGCGGGAGATGATGAGGGCGTGCACAATCATTTTAGTAGATTGAGGGTTGAGGAAAGGACGGATTCTTGAAATATTTTTGAGCTGAAGGCGACAGGAGGTAGAAAGAGCTTGGATGTGCGGTTTGAAGGACAGGGCAGAGTCAAGGGTTACTCCGAGGCAGCGGACTTCTGGTACGGGGGAAAGCGTGATGTCGTTAATTGTGATAGATAGGTCAGGTAAGGAAGATCTGTAATGAAGTCCATAGACAGATGGGTCCATGGACGCTCCGGGATTTTCAACGGTAAAAGGGCCCCAGACGGACGGGTATGTGGGGTCTTAGAGCGCGCACATACCCCAAGGATGCGACAAAAGTTACCACCTCTTTATTTAAGTTAGGCCACCAAAACCGGCGAGAAACGAGATCTACAGTTGCTTTACTCCCTGGGTGTCCTGCCAAAGCAGAATTATGATGTGCCTCGATAACCTTTTGTCTTAACTGATCTGGAACAAACAGTTTCCCTGGAGGTCCTACAGGGGCATCCCCCTGAGCCTCCAATACCTCCTCCTCAAGCTCAGAGCATACAGCCGACACCACAACTCCCTCCTGAAGAATAGGAACCGGGTCATCCGTCTTCCTGGCCCCCGGGAAACTACGAGATAAGGCATCAGCCTTTACATTTTTTGACCCAGGACGATATGTGACGACAAAATTAAACCTGGTAAAAAACAACGACCATCTAGCTTGTCTGGAATTCAGACGTTTTGCAGACTCTAAATACAGCAGGTTCTTGTGATCAGTAATGACGGTGACCGGGTGGACTGCCCCCTCCAAAAAGTGACGCCACTCTTCAAAAGCCAACTTAATGGCCAAGAGTTCGCTATTGCCGACATCATAATTCCTCTCGGCGGACGACAATTTTTTAGAGAAGAAGGCGCACGGATGCCATTTACCAGGGGACGGACCATGAGATAATACCGCACCCACTCCTACGTCAGATGCGTCTACCTCCACAATGAACGGTTGTGATGCATCAGGTTGGATGAGTATGGGTGCTAAAGCAAAACATTTTTTCAAGGAGGAAAATGCTTGACAAGCTTTGTCAGACCACCTAGAAAAATCGGTCCCTTTTTTTGTCATGTCAGTGAGAGGTTTGACAACAGATGAGAAATTACGAATAAATTTCCGGTAGTAGTTAGCAAACCCCAGGAAACGCTGCAGGGCTTTAAGATCCTCTGGCCGATCCCATTCAAGCACAGCCTTCACTTTCCCAGGGTCCATACGGAAACCGGAGGCTGACACCAAGAATCCTAAAAACTGAAGTTCTTGTACAGCGAATACACACTTCTCCAATTTGGCGTACAGTTTATTATCTCGCAAGATCTGCAACACTTGTCTCACATGCTCCTGATGAGACACAAGATCCGGCGAGTAAATTAAGATGTCATCTAGATAAATGACAACAAACTGTCCCACTAGGTGGCGAAAGATGTCATTAACAAAATCTTGAAACACCGCCAGGGCAGTACTCAGACCGAAAGGCATGACAAGGTTCTCATAATGTCCCTCCGGAGTGTTAAACGCCATCTTCCACTCATCCCCCTCCTTTATCCTAATCAGATTATACGCCCCCTGAGATCCAACTTAGAGAACCATTTGGCGCCCACAATCTGATTGAAGAGATCAGGAATAAGTGGGAGCGGATACGGATCTCGGACCGTAATCCGATTAAGCTCACGGAAATCCAGGCAAGGGCGTAGGCCTCCATCTTTTTTCTTCACAAAGAAGAACCCCGCGGCCACTGGGGAAGATGAAGGTCTAATATGCCCCTTGGCCAGACTTTCCGAAATGTAATCCTTCATAGCTTGCCTCTCAGGACCAGAAAGGTTATATAACCTAGATTTTGGTAACTTAGCATCAGGAAGCAATTTTATAGCACAGTCATATGCACGATGAGGAGGTAATTCTTGACACCCTTCCTCTGAAAACACACATCCTCAAAGTCCTCCAGAAAAGGAGGTAAGGTTCTAGGCACGACCGTACCGATGACAGTGTTCATGCAGTTACTATTGCAAAATTCACCCCACTGGCTTATCTCTCTGGATTGCCAATTAATAACTGGGTTATGTTTAGTTAACCAAGGAAGTCCCAACACAATAGGGGTGGGAAGGCCCTCCAACACATAACAAGACAATAGTTCTTCATGTATTGCCCCCACTCGAAGGTCTATGTTATGCACGGCTTGCACAAAGCTACCTTGACCGAGAGGCCTGGCGTCAATAGAGAATATAGGGATAGGTTTGGCCAATACACTCAGTTGCATACCTTGCACCTGGGCAAACCGAGCGTCCACCAGATTAGCCGCGGCCCCACTATCCAGAAGAACAGAAATCCTCTCAGTTCTCGTACCTACCACCACCTCCGCTGGTACGAGAAACTGAGACGGACTTGGGGACGAAATACATACTCCCAGATTTTCATCCACCACACAACCTGGGATTAATAGTTTTCCGGCGACTTCTTGCTCAGTACAGTACGGGATGGACACCCCTCAATAAAATGTCCCTCTCTCCCGCAGAAGAAACACCTTCTTGTTTTGCGGCGCACCGCCGATCCCCTCCCTCGGAATGATGTCCCTCCCAACTGCATAGGTTCCTCGGAACAAACCAGGGGAACCTCAATATTAGGGACTTTAGAAGGAGGTGGAGTCATCACAGGGGCGGAGTTACCCCACACCTCTCCCGAAGCCGTCTATCATGCGAATAGCAAGAGCCATAGCGTCCCCAGTGATGGGGAAATCATACTGAGCCAACACATCTTTTAATTTGTTAATAAACCTTGACAAAACTGGCTCTTAAGAGCCGGGTCATTCCACTGATTATCCGTGGCCCACCTACGGAACTCTGAAGAAAATTCCTCCGCCGGACGATCTCCCTGCTGTATCCTACGTAACTTCATTTCATCAGGGAGACCCAATCCGGGTCATCATATAACAGACCCAGGGCTGTAAAAAATCGGTCCACTGACTGGAGAGCCGGGAGCCCGGGGGAGAGAGAACCCCCAGGATTGAGGGTCCCCTTGTAAGAGCGAGATGACAATTCCCACCCTCTGATCCTCACTCCCCGACGACTGCGGCGCAGCCGAAAATACAATTTACATGCTTCCGGAAAGTAAAAAACTTGTCCCGCCCACCAGTGAACCTGTCCGGGAGAGCTACTTTAGGTTCAAATCTGGTTTGCTCCCGGGGGTACAAAACCTTGGATTTAACGCCGTCAGCTCCATGGACAAACTCTGCAACTGCTGAGCAAAATGGGCTACTGGATCCATGGTGGCTGGGGAGAATCTTTAGATGGCCGGTGAAAATGTCACGACGTATAACAGATTTATTCAAAGATAGCAACCTAATCTAATGTGACATCATTTAAATTTCATTAAATAGAGAAAATCAACATGTATACATAGTATCTGCCAGCAATGTCTTACCTGACATAATACCCTATGTATTGTGGGTCAATACTGTGTACGTGTCACGCTGTCTCTGGATGAGGTGGACTGGGGTCTATGCTGACCCTGAACTGGGGTCCTGACTAGTCCCTCTACCTGGAGGTACTGTTAATGGTACAGAGGTCCAGGCCGCCAGCGTAACCCTGTCTCCTGTAGATCCCCTGACCACTGTATCTAGTCCTGAGAAGGACCTGATTACCACCACAGGGAATGGCAGGTAACAGCTTACAACACAGTCTAAGACAAACGAGACAGACAAGGGGTAAAGAAAACACAGCCTTGCATACAACACTTCCACTACAGAGGAACACAAAAGGTTAAGGAGATAAACAATAAGCGAGAGAGGAAAAACCACAACAGGCACTCTTAGCTTAAGTCTTCTCAGAAACGATCCGCTCTGCTGGTCTGAAGAATGCTTTCACCGGCAACTTCCCCAGCAGACCAGCAGGTATATGAAGGAAGCTAATTAACAAAACATCAATCGAAAGCTGGGCGAGGGCTGGTCAGCCCAGCACCGAGAGAGAAAGAATTAACTCCCTCAGTGCCGAAAAACACCCAGCACCAGAAACTCAGCTGTGCGAAGTCGGGTGTGCAATCGCGACGAATCTCCGCCGCGACACACCCCTGACAAGCAGTCAGACTGAGTTCTTAGGTTCCTGGCTACTGCAGTCAGGCTGAGCTCTTAGGTTCCTGGCTACAGCAGTCAGACTGAGCTCTTAGGTTCCTGGCTACTGCAGTCAGGTGAGCTTTAGGTTCTTGGCTACTGAAGTCAGGCTGAGCTCTTAGGTTCCTGACTACTGCAGTCAGACTGAGCTTGTTAGGTTCCTGGCTACTGCAGTCAGGCTGAGCTCTTACTTTCCAAACTACAGCAGTGGGATCTCCTTATAGGTGATGTTCAGATTTCGTTGTTCTGCAACCATGATAAAGATCTTGTCCAATACTTTTTCATGGAGGGCGATCTTTTGGCATACACATGCAACACTATACTGGGGTCCCTTCATGCTCCCTCTCCCACCATCCAGCGGGGCGCCAACATCTCTCTATCCCGGTGCTCTGGTGTTCAATGTTCTGCATGGCTTTCTTGTCTCCCCGGCATTACACCTTTGAGCTTGCGCTCTCCCCAGTTCTTAAAGGGCAGCTCGCACATTGGAAATGCCCCCAGCCAATAGCTGGAGGCATCTAATATTTAAGGTAGGCTTCCCGTAGGGAGGTGCCTGTACAAAATCCTTGTTTAGTGTCGTTTGAGTCTGTACCTCCCCGTAAGTTGTCAGGTCCATTGTACCTATCCTAAACCTGTTCCTAAATCCTGGTACGTGTGGGCCAGGTCCTGAACCTGAAATTGTTATGGCGGTCCCAGAACCTTAAGCCGTACCTGCAGTACTTGAAGCCTGAACCTCTCCGCCGGTATCTGTGCCGAATTTGCACTTGCAGTTGTGAACCCTGACACCTTTCTGTGGTATCTAAGCTTGACACCGCTCCTCCGTACCTGCAGTATCTGAAAATCTACCAAAGAAAACAGTATAAAGTGCTTGTAATAAAAGTACAAATTTTATTAAACAAGAAAAATAGAAAAGTAAAAAATGTTTTATGCAACAAAAACAAATTAATGCAAATTGTACAAAAATGGCAAAGAGGTACTACCTTCAAAATTAAAATTGGGAAAAGACCCACAGAGAAACCTGACCCTTATTGCGTGTGGTGTGGCCCTATAATGTTAATAGTCAATGGCCATGTTGGTAACAGGAATGATTGCTGCCCCATATAGTAACCATAATTGTGAAAAAACAGCAGGTATAGGATGGCAAGAATACAATATTGCTTTTAAGCACCATTAGGCATGGCAAAAATTTATTGGCAAACACTGTGTGTATATTTATATGCCATGAATTTAAAGAAGCCCATACAAGCTGCAAAAGAGTAACGGGGCTATATTAACGCCCATACTTGTTCCCAAACTTTGACCAAAAGTATAAAGCAGAGTCCACAGTAAAACTTACAACGGTAGCGGTCAGTGTGGTGGTCTCCCAAAGCGCCCCAACGCGCGTTTCGTCCCTCGTCAGGAGGCGAACGCAGGCTGGAGGGGTGTGTACCTAAATAGGCTTGGACAACAATAGGCAAACCAAGTTTCACTATGCGCAGATGAATAATTTGTGTGGGTTTTAGTGCGCATGTGTTGCTGACGTCAGCTGTCTAAGTGGGTCTTGGATTGCGGCCGGGAATGCAGATGCGAATGGGCCGTACATCAAGACGGCGCATGCGCACTGCTCCTGTGCCCGCTCACCAAAAACTGCCGACAGCCGCAGCAGCTTTCACATGCTCAACACCACCGGGCAGAAATAGTGTAGTAGTGAGTGGTGACCTAAAACCTTAAACAATAATGAGTGATAATATTTACCGAGTGTAGTGTAAATCCTTAATAAAAAAGATGTTAAACGACAAAATTAATCCCCTAACCAGTAACATTTATAATGGACAAAAAAATGTTGAACAGTGCAAATGAGCTTTTTCTCTTGTTACAATTACAACAAATAAGGATACATAATAAGTGGCGTGAAAATAGTCAAATAGGTATAATAAAAAACATACAAAAAATAAAAATAAAAAAGGATAAAAGAAAAAGAAGAAATGTTTACAAAGCCATAAAATAGATAATTTTGGTAGATTTCTTTTTCAGTTAGGCCTAAGTGGGGCGTCTTTCGTTGGTATATAATCTTTTTTTTTCTGTTTTTTAACAGATACTTGCCAAAATATTTAAATTATGGATTTGAAGGCTAGAAATGTCTTGACAGTAACCTCCGATTTTTTAAGCAGGGATTACTCCAATTTTGTAAGCCAATCCCCGATTTTAAGGAATTGTCCAAAAAAAATATAAAAATTTAGTCCACAAAAAAACTAATTGTGGTGGACTAAGGCCTTTTGAAAAACTATCTCAAATTTTAAATCAAACCAGGGGTTACGTATAAACTTTACCCCACTTTTTCCTTGATTATGAATCTTTTAACCCAAAAGTGGGAAGAGAGCTAATGCGTGTTTCTTAATTTATGCATTTATAATGATAAAAACAGTAAACTACTTGAGGACATGATTCCCAAATTGGCGCTCACGTACAAGACCAACAATTCCCCAAAATGGTGGTGGAACCCTTTTTTCAGGATTGGATAAGGATTATCCAAAGGGAAAGGCTCACGACGTAATTTAAGAAATACCAAAGAGATGCTCATGATTATGAATCAAACTGATATGATGGAATTCAGAAACTGGACAAAAAATTTCCTCGAAATATGTCCCAATACATCCCTGTCCTCCCAAATAGTAATGCTCCCCAGTTCAAAATGGACAACACCAATCAGAGAACAGTCAAAACAATTTGTGGGAGTGGATTCCTAAGGATTTTTTTCAAGGTCGTAAGAAAGGAGAACGCCAGTATTAATCTGTATCACTAATTGACGGATATTCAACTTGATTTTTGGAAAAGGGTTTAACTTTTTCTCCCGGTACCTCTCTAAACACTTCAGGCCAAAAAGGAACCATCTGTTCGCACGGAAACGTATTAAAACGTACCATGAGAAATCTGGGGAATAAGATAACCTTGATCCAGGGAAGGCAGGAGGCATTGGCTTATCCGGATCTCTAGCTAGGGAGAAGGCTTTTGGAAGCATTTCCCCCCCTTTTTCAATAAAACAAAAAATTTTCAATCTCAATTTTTGTCAGCCATTGACATATTTGTGAAACTGGTATTGTGACAAGAAAACTAGGCAGAACCAAACAAATATGGGGCTGACAAAAAAATAACAGGCCATCAAGGAAATGCAGGCATGGACGATGTCTGCTTTAAACCAGCGCAAAGGTGGTTAACCTTGTTTTTTGGCTGATACTGTATGAGAAGCAGGCTAATAACTGTTGTCTGAAAAAATTGCTATCGCAAATTACCGTGAACCCATTGGAGCAATAAAGGGGGAATGATCCTTGTGTTAACTTTTTGATAATAATCATCCTAAAGAAT
>JARQOD010001169.1:0-106888 GCA_033576555.1 Oophaga sylvatica | reverse complement strand
AATTTTTGCGACCACAGCAGGGGAACGCAGGCGTTACTGAACCCACAAAAACATCGCGATTGTTTTCATCTGTGCATCTAAACACTTCTGAGCAGCAACTGGCGGTGTTGAGCCAGGGTCAAGGAGGGTGTAGGCAGAGGCTAGTATGAGATGTTTGAAGTTGGTTGTAGTTAGCAGCAGTAATTTTGCCGACCCACAGCAAGGGGAACAGCAGGCGTTTGAACCCCAAAAAAACCATCAACGTTTGTTTTCATTGTGTCTAACATTCTGAGCAGCAACGGCGGTGTTGAAGCCAGGGAAAGGGGAGGGTGTAGGCAGAGGCCTAGTATGGATGTTTGAAGTTGAAGTCGTAGTTAGAGCAGTAATTTTTGCCAGACACACAGCAGGGGAACAGCAGGCGTTATGAACCCCAAAAAAACATCAGCGATTTGTTTTCATCTGGATCTAACACTTCTGAGCAGCAACTGGCGGTGTTGAAGCCAGGGTCAAGGAGGGTGTTGGGAGGCTAGTATGAGATGTTTGAATTGGTGTAGTTTGCACAGTAATTTTTGCGACACACAGCAGGGGACAGCAGGCGTTACTGAACCCCACAAAACATCAGGATTGTTTTTATCTGTGCATCTAATTTGGCAGCAATGGCGGTGTGAAGCCAGGGTCAAGGAGGGTGTGGCAGGGCTAGTATGGATGTTTGAAGTTGAATTGTGTTAGCAGCAGAATTTTTGCCAGACCACAGCAGGGGAACAGCAGGCTTCTGAACCCCACAAACACATCGCGATTGTTTTCATCTGGGATTAACACTTTGAGAGAACTGGCGGTGTTGAAGCCCAGGGTCAAGGAGGGTGTTGGCATAAAATATTGAGTTATTGCCTTGTTACGTGGCCTTGCAAATGTATGTACTTCAAAAAAATAAATGAAGTTTTACTAGGCAATAAAATGATGAATTTTCAATTCCAAGAATAGAAAAATATTTATACTTGAGGTCCTCTGTGGTTGATACTTTTTATGGCTAACTGAAAATATGGTAACAAATCCAAGCTTTCGGGACTATCAGGTTCTTCATCAGGCTAAGACTAAAACAAAAATGAAGAATCAAATTTTACACACAACAGGACACAGGAATGGTAAGAAAGTGAGGGGGGACAAGGAGGGGAGACCGGCCAAAAAATGGAACAAGGAAATTATCGCCAAAACAATAAGAGAAAAAATTTCGATTTTCCTGTGGCAAAAAACTTTTGTATGCCCGGTCATAGCATGATGGATATGGAATTATGGATTAAAATTAATTCAAATTTGAAAAATACAAAGGTTTAGATTTAAGCTCACATGGACCTTTGACATGTTAGTGATGGAATGAATAGATCACCGGATTTTGTCATTCTTTAACAATTAAGGAATCTGGTCTCTGCCCTTCCAGGGGCATGAAAACACAAAACCAGACCCCCAATCAGAGGGCAATAAAACTTTCATCCTTTTGGAACTGTTCCAATATTTAATTAATCCCTCTGTGATAATGACAGTTCTGCTACACGTCACTTACTTGTTTCCCTTTGCACTTTCCTGTGTCTGTTGTGATGAAATATGTGATGTTCATTTTTTTTTAGTTTTGCCTTGATGAAGAGACGTGAGTGCCTCTAAGCTTGCAATTTGTTACATCTTTTCAGTTATCCTTCAAAGGTTAACCATGCGGACTCTCAGCTAAATATTTTTCTATCTCTGGCTAACACGGTACGAAGATACAATGTTTTCTAACTTCAAGAAAAAAAATAAAGACACTGCAAATATAAACGCATATATGCCTGCAACAAGAAAGGAAAACCCCACCCAAAAAATTGGTTACAAAATTAGTGTTGTAAATTAAGAATAAAAGTCCATTTTTGTATTTTGTAATGCTTAAGGAACGCTATGTTAAACCTAACATTGTGAAGAAAAGGATTTTGTAATGTCCCATCATCATCATCATTGCAATTTAGATGGACGTACAGCATTTCAATTATTTAAGTTAATAAAATCTTTACTTTGTACAGCATGTAGACTGTCCAGCTGGACTCCAATGTGATGTAAAATAATGTACGATAAAAAATAACCATTTAAAAAAAAAATGCATTGTCCAATTTAAGTGGTGCCGCAAGGTAGTGAAAAAGGCTGGTAGAAAGGGTTTTAAATTCTATGTCTGTATCAGACAGTGGACAGTAGTGTTGACGATATGCTCGATATTCTAAAAATACGTATCGGAATGGTATCGCCGTTCACTAAATATCGCGTATCCGATTCGATACGGAAGTCCAATGTAAGTTATGGGAACAAATATCCAACAAAAAAAACCTTTTCTTTCGTTGTAAACACAAAATATAACACTAGAATAATATATTCACTTACTTGTCTTTCCTATTGCATTTCCTGGTCTGTGTGGAGTTGTTTTTTTTTCTCCCGTGTTTGCGTGGGTTTCCTCCGGGTACTCCGGTTTCCTCCCCACTCCAAAAAATACAGTAGGGAATTAGATTGTGAGCCCCATCGGGGCGGACGATAATGTGTGCAAACTGTAAGCGCTGCGGAAATGTTAGCGCTATATAAAAATAAGATTTTATTATTATTATTTTATATATATAATATACGCATTGTGCTTTATATTTTAATATATTTATAGTTTATACACTTCTAATAGTAAAATAGACTCTGTTTCATTGCCGGGTAAAAGCCGTGGGACATACCCCATTGAAGCGACGGGCTCGGTGCCAGTCCCCCAAAACCTTGGCTCTTGGGCGCTCAACTTGGGCGTCCGACGGTTCTGTTGTCGTAAAGCGATCCTGTGTGCTGAATTGAATGGTTTTGTGCTGAGAATTGCTAAAATCATCAGAGAATTATTTGCCATTTTTCCGCCCATATCTGCGTCACGAAAAGGGGCATGGTGAAAGAAGGGGGTGCTCTTCGTGGGGTTAACTCATCAGTGGCGCGAAAAGATGGGCCGACACTCTAAATGGTACTGAATGTAAGATCGTGCCCCACGCTTGGAGTTCCGCCTCTCTTTCCTCAGTGTGCGGAAAACTAACCGAGGTCCCGCCTCACTACAAAAAAAAAAGAGGGGCCTTCCAGTGCTAATGAACATGGACTTGGCAGGATGGCTAATGGAACGGCAGAAGTGTGAAGGGATGGAGGTCAGAGCTCTCCCCCCACGGAAGGACCCGATCGCCACGGAACCCCGTTGGGCACCCGGCTGGAAACCCTCCTACGCTGCAAGAAGCGAGGATCCCTAAGAGGCCTGGCCCGGCACCGGGAGGAGGTCGCCAGGATGGAAGCCAGTGGGTGCCCAAAAATAAACTTGGAGCGGCGCCAATCCTCTTACCTGAAGTGTCTGTACCGGAGGTGAGGCACCCGTTTATAGAGGGAGTCCGTGGGGCATCCAGCCCTTGCAAGTGATCCGGTTGAGTTGTCGCAGTGGAGGCACCCGTTCTGCAAAAACTCTGCACTGGCGACCCCAGATCCCGTGTCTGCCCCCCTCGCTGAGACAGAAGAAAGCGACACCCGCCCCCCATGGGGAGGCCCGGCAGGCACCAGAGGTTTCCTGTCTGTACCGGAGCCCCCGACTGTCATCTGTTCCAGGCTGGTGCTTCCTCCGCAGGTGAGCGCCGCCGGATGTCGGGGCCAGGAGAGCTCCGCAAACGGACATCGTAAGCTGCTTTGATGGTGGAAGATTTGGGGTGCTGGTGGAGGAGAATTACAACCGGCGTCAGGAGGAAGAGGGAGACGTTGGGGCGGGAAGCAGGCGAAAAGGGAGCACGGATCCCCAAAAACTTCGGCAACGTAACCTGGGGAAGGACCGGGGTAAGGACCGGATGAGGAAAGATAAAGGAACCCTGTGGGGCCGCGGCGTTTTTGGGTGCAGTACGGGCTTTAAATTGAAAGGTGGGGGGGGTTCATCCAGGAGCCTGGACTTTATTTAGAAGTGTTTGGCCCCGGGGGGACGTGGAGCTACCCTCCCAGAAGGACACCCGGGGAGGACCTGTTGCCAGGAGACTTGGTGACTTACCCCGACACTGGGTTACAATGGATGGTCGCCCTAATGTTACCAGGTGCGACCCCTATCCCCGAGTGTCAGGAACCTGTGAGACCTCGGAGCCTTCAGCCTCCCACATCCAGGCCTTGCACAAGTGCCCACCCACGCCGTTAAATCTCCCCCCGCCTCCCTCAGTGGTTCCTCGCAAGCCCCAGTATGGACATGATAATATAGCTGGCCGTCCCGGCGGGCCCGTTGGCCCCCTGGGGTTCGTTCAGTGGGCAAGGGTCAGACCCGGGGGAGTTGAAAGAGGTGGCCACACAGACACAGATAGCGGGTCCGATTACTGTACAGGCCACACGCGTCATCAGGTCCTGGTGGTCCTTGGGTTTCGGATGTTTGGCAAGCATCAGAAGAGTACCAGAGGTACCTGGAAACCCCTGCCAAGAATTATAAATAACCCCGGGAAAGGGGCCTGTATGTAAAAGTTAAATTGCTGATGTACCCGGAAGGGTGAATGTTCATAAAAAAAATTTTTTAATTTTAAAAAAAACAAACACAGTTTTCATTTCTTTTTAAGTCTATCCGCGCGCCATCGATCTCCTGTAAAAAAAAAAAAAACAGCAGTTATACACCTGTCCGACGCAGTCCATGTAACGAGGTCCCGGCGTCCAGTCTGACTAGAATGAAGGCGAGCCTGTCATCCCGGCGCAGCACAGCTGATTACCTGCTTCCCGGCGGTGACGTCATCGGACTGGTTTACGGCCGGGATTACCTGCAGTCATGCAGTTATCGGAAAAACTGCATGTGACTGCCAGGAGAAGATAATGGCGGCCATCAAGCGTCCGGGACGTGACCGCCGGAGATCTTCTGCCAGGTTAAGTGCCGCTGCTCTGACAGACCCGACCGGGACCACTACAGTGCGTGACAAATCCGATTCCGGATCCGATATGACGAAAATTGGGTACTCGGGAACGAAAGGCCGATAAGCTAATATCGGCCTAACTAAAATTTTGCAGTATGTATTCGCCAACACTAGTGGACAGCCTGATGGGTAAGGCGATGTTTTACTGTGTAAAATAAAGTCTGGGCTGCAATATGCATTTTTTGCTTGTCAGTGTTGAAGGGGTAAAAGATGTCTGGTTGCGCAAGGCTTTATCGTCAACCTACCTTCCTATGTCACGCGTAGGGTGGGGACGTGTGTCAAAAATTTTAGATGACTCTAAAAAATGTGACGTTAGCAGCGTTATTGGCCCTAGGGACGCCAAAAATACGACAGCGTATTCATTTACTGTCTAATACTCCACCTATGACCAACAAAAAAAGACCGTTCCCTCTTTAACAATCTACAAGGACTAACAAGATAATGGTTACGTGACTTTATTGAGGTACGTATTACATCGACATTTCCTGAGAAAAACTAGCACGTGAAACCTATAACCTTATTAAATTTATATCCTTGTGGTTGTTTCAACAGCAATTGCAGTTAAACTACCTATTGTCGTAGCATGATGCACTTTTAGATGTAATAATTTAATATTGCACATTTTTACCAGGTTTAGATGCTGGCCATTTATTATGGTGGTTGAAGTTACTTGGATCGTATGGTATTTTTATGTCTGTCATAAATAAAATCGTGATGATGATGTGGGATTTTTGATTGTAATCCATGCGCATTATCTTACAGGTACAGATAAAGTTTTCTTAAAAAGCATTAATTGTAAGTAGAAATGTACTTTTTGCATTATTTCCAAAAAGTGAAGCTATTTTTAGTTTTTGTTACCATTTGAATAGAATGTGCAGATATGTGCTGTGATGACAAATTATTTTTGTCCATATTTGTAATAAAAATTTATCATTTAGGCCTGGAAAACTTCACAATTTCCTGTTTTAAGAAACAATGGGTGCGGCTCTCCTATTTGGGCATGTTCGAATGGGTTTTTTCTGTGCATGTGTAGGGAAAGAAGACTTCTTGCCGGACACACAGCAGGGGAATAGTGGCGTTACTGAACCCCATTAACCTTGCTTGTGTATTGGTCTTGGACACGAACTTCTGAGCAGCAACTGGCGTGTTGTAGCCCAGGGAGTAGAGTTAGGTGGTAGAAATATGAACATAACAGGAGACATGGATAACGTTGCGAACCAGTTATTTAATCTGAAAAGGAGGAAATTCTGGCGAGACCATGCCTTGTTATTTTCAGAAAAGTAAGCCGGTTACTTAGGGGATGTCGCATGCGACGGTCTGTTAGTACACCCTGCGCACTAAAAGAGCGCTCCGTAATACATGGCCAAGGAAGCCAGCACCTCCAAGCATACGGCTAAGCTCTGGCCCTGTATCCAGTTAGAGACCAAAACTTGAATGGGAAGACCATTGGGATACACTGAGGGGAAAGACGTGTCTGTCACCATCTTCGGAAACGTTGCCTCCTGCTGATGGGCCGTCCGGATGGGTAGACATTTGTGGCGCTGCCACAAAACTTCCCACATTTGGAACATATGGTCTTCCCTGTGCAGAGGCGCTGCTTGTGCTCCCTCTTGTTGCAGAGCTTCTCCCACTGCCTCGACGCACGAGTGCTTTGTAAAGCGTGCAGCAGCAGTGCTCTCGGCTGGAATGGAGAACATTAGGATTGCACCGTGTGTCTTCGTACTCCCGCATTTTACGCTCCGGTTCAACGGTGTGATGAGGCTTTTAAGTTTCCCGGTAGCGAGGGTCTGGGGGTGTAACCCCCCAAAAATCAGAGTGGTGAGAATGTGGGCGATGCGGGCGGTCGTTTCTCAGGCACCGCGCATGAATCAACCATGTGCGCAGATCCCAAGGCCAAGAAAAGCTGTCCCCTGAAGAGGCGTCTCTTGCCTGCTCTGCATCACCCCCCCCGCTTACATATGACTGAGCGTTGTGTCCTCCCTCTGGAGCGAGTTTCCTCCTCCATTGACTTCCTCCTTCCTCCTCACAAAGTGAGCCTGCTCCCCCTTTGTGAGGAACCACGTTGTGTGCTGTCCAGAAGGGAGGAATTTGTGACTCCTCATCCTCCCCCCTCTTCCAAACCTCATCCCTTATTGCTTGCAGGTTTTTGAAGAGGCAGTAAGGGGGACAGTCAGGTGACTGTGCATATCTGCCTCCCATCCGCGTTGACTCACAAAAGCACGCAAAATGGCAGTGTCCTTATAGAGGCCCATCAGTATGGTGAATTGGAAGGCGCAAATTGCGAGTTGATTGCGCCTGTGGCGTACTCTTACTGTGGTGCTGTACACAACCGCTAACATATGACGTGGAATTCCACCTGGTGGGTACGTCAATATGATGCGATGTTAGGAAGGGAAATCGCGTTGCAGAGCTGAATGCGCGATTGGCCTGTTGGAAGTGAAGTGAGGCATCTAGGCGGACCTTGGCGCGTGCATCAAGATCGGAAGTCCTCAAAAAAACTCAGCACGATGTTTGTTTCGGGTGGGAGTGCAGGTAAAAAAGGCAATACACCAGGCAGTTGGAATCTATGGGATTGCAGTACCCTGACTAACCACCACAACTAGAGGCAGCCATGGAGCTTCCTACGTTGGTCCTAGACGCTCGTCACAGCTGAGAAACTAACTACACCTAAAGATAGAAATAGGAAAGCTTCTGCCCGGAGCAGAACCCCAAAGATAATAGAAAGCCCCCAACATGTAATGGCGGTTAGACAAGAGGAAATACTGACACAGAAAGAAATAGAATGAGCAAACGCTGGGGCCCAAACTATCTAAATAGAAAAGGACAGGAAGGGTACTTACTGCAATCCCAGAAAACCCTGAAAAACACCAACTCTACTAATTTCAAAATCACCTGAGATCACACGACCTCTACCACCTAAATTAGCTCTCTGGTGTAACAAAATCAAAACAGCAGCCACTGAAAAAACTGGAAAAAGCAAAAGAACAAAACTCAGTGGCTGAACTAAACTGAGAAGGCAGAAGCCCCGGAGGGGACCCAGAAGGCCCCCAAAGAAGTGCAGGACAAAATGCAAAAATATAGCAACAACACAAAAGAAGAAAAAATCTTATCTGGTAGCAGGAGATGCAGACACGACACAGCAGGCTAAAGGGAAACTGGAATGAAGGATTCAGACCAGAACAATTGATCACCGGCAACCCTGATGGGAAAATGACTCCTTATATAAGACCAGTCAGTAACACCTGATTCCCAGTCCTCACAATCTTCACTAGTACCGCTTGTAACCACCAGAGGGAGCCTCTGCTCAGAACTCATCTCAAACCCATTCACAACAGTACCCCCCTTGAGGAGGGGTCACCGAACCCTCATTTGAGCAACCAGGTCGGTCAGGATGAGTTCTATGATACGCACGGATAAGTCTCCTAGCATGGATGTCCGAAGCAAACACCCAAGAATTGTCTTCCTGACCATAACCTCTCCATTTAACCAAATACTGGAGTTTCCGTCTAGAAAAACGAGAATCCAATATTTTCTCAACCATATACTCCAGATTGCCCTCAACCAAAACAGGGTCAGGAGGCACAGCAGCAGGAACCACTGGCTCAACAAACCTCTTCAACAAGGACTTGTGGAACACGTTATGGATCTTAAATGTCCTGGAAGAAGCAAACGAAAAGAAACAGGATTAATAATCTCCATGATCTTATAAGGTCCAATGAACCTAGGCTTAAATTTAGGAGATGCTACTCTCATAGGAATATTCTTTGAGGACAAACCAGACCAAGTCCCCCACTCTAAACCGAGGACCATCAGTCCTATGCCGGTTAGCAAACCGCTCGGCCTTCTCCTGAGAGAGGGACAACCTCTCCACTACCTGGTCCCAAATCTGTTGCATACGCTCCACAACAGAGTCAACACCTGGACAGACAGAAGCCCCCGTCTGTCCTGAAGAAAATCGAGGGTGAAACCCAGAATTACAGAAAAACGGAGACATCAAAGTGGCAGAGCTAGCCCTATTATTAAGAGCAAACTCAGCCAAAGGCAAAAAAGAGACCCAGTCATCCTGATCAGCAGACACAAAGCATCTAAGATAAGTCTCCAATGTCTGGTTTGTTCTCTCAGTTTGACCATTGGTCTGAGGATGAAATGCCGAGGAGAAAGACAATGAACACCCAGTTTAGAACAAAAGTCCTCCAAAATTTGAAACAAACTGGACTCCTCTGTCAGACACAATGTTCTCAGGAATGCCGTGTAAACGAACCACGTGCTGAAGGAACAACGGCACCAATTCAGAGGAGGAAGGCAACTTAGGTAATGGCACAAGATGTATCATTTTGGAAAACTATCACAAATTACCCAGATGGTGGTCATTCTCTGAGAAACAGGAAGATCGGAAATGAAATCCATAGAGATATGGGTCCATGGTCTCTTGGGCACAGGCAATGGCATCAATAAACCACTAGAGCGAGAGCAAGGCTTGGAGCGAGAGCAAGTCCCGCAGGACTGCACAAATTCCCTGACATCACGAGACAAGGTAGGCCACCAAAAGGACCGACTAACCAAGTCTCTGGTACCAAAAATTCCGGGATGCCCAGCCAATGCGGAACAATGAATCTCAGACATCACACTTTTTCCATTGGTACGGGACAAACAATTTTCCAACAGGGCAGCGCTCAGGTCTATCCTCCTGACACCCCTCCAGAGCAAGTCTCAAATTGGGCGAGATGGCGGAAAAGAACTACACCCTCTTTCAAAATAACAGAAGGATCAGATAACTCAGGAGAGTCCGCAAGGAAACTCCTCGAGAGGGCATCCGCCTTAACATTCTTAGTGCCAGGAAGAAAGGAAACCACAAAATTAAATAGTGACCATGCTATTTTAGAATTTTGGATAACAAGAGGAGGAAGACCTGTGAAGACTCAGACGTCAAGGTTAGATTTCAGAAAGGCAGATTTTATGGAACTCAGAAAGAGAATTGGAGGGATCCAATGGCTGGATATCCTTAAGGACAAAAATGTCCAGGAAGGATGGAAAATCTTGAAAAATGAGATTCTCAAAGCACAATCGTTAACAATTCCGAAAAGAGGGAAGAATGGGAAGCATTTAAGGAAACCAGGATGGATGAACATAGAACTTAAACACATGCTAAAAAGGAAGAAAGAAATGTTTATCAAATGGAAAGAGGGAGGCATATCTAAAGAAGAATATAATGCCGTCTGCAGAACCTGCAGGGCACAAATCAGATTATCTAAAGCTGACAATGAATTAAGGCTTGCAAGTGACGTCAAAAGCAACAAAAAAGGATTTTGGGGATACGTCAAAAGTAAAAGAAAAAGTCAAAGATGCTATAGGATTTTTACAGGATGAAAATGATGAAATGGTAAGTCAGGATGTTGAGAAGGCTGAACTTTTAAATTCCTATTTTGCATCTGTTTTCTCTCAAAAAGGAAATGTAACATCAAACTGATCTTCATTGCCCTATTAAAGGAATAGAAAAATCCAGGATATCTATAAACAGAAAGACAGTGAGGAAACACTTAGCTAACTAATGAATTCAAGTCTCCAGGTCCAGATGAATTACACCCCAGGGTACTGAAGGAGATAGCAGAAGAAATTCTTGAACCACTGTCCATAATCTTTGAAAATTCTTGGAGAACAGGAGAAGTCCCAGAAGACTGGAGAAGAGCAAATGTTGTTCCTATCTTCAAAAAGGGGAAGAAGGTGGACCCAGGGAACTACAGGCCGGTGAGTCTGACTTCTATACCAGGAAAGATCTTTGAACAAATTATTAAAGAACATGTATGCAAGTACCTGGATAAGAATGAAGTGATTAAACAGAGTCAGCATGGGTTTGTAACTAATAAGTCATGTCAGACTAACTTAATTTCCTTCTATGACAGAATCACTGACTGGGTGGATCAGGGAAATGCTGTAGATATAGTATATCTTGACTTCAGCAAAGCATTTGACAAAGTATCTCACACAATCCTTATTGAAAAAATGACTAAGTATGGAATGGACAAGGCAACTGTTAGGTGGATTCATAACTGGCTTAGTGATCGGACCCAAAGAGTGGTTGTAAATGGCTGCACATCCAGTTGGAAGAATGTCTCAAGTGGGGTACCACAAGGCTCTGTTTTGGGCCCTGTATTGTTCAACATCTTTATCAATGATTTAGATGAAGGAATTGAGGGTAAACTGATCAAATTTGCTGATGACACAAAGCTAGGAGGGTAGCTAATACTAGAGAAGAGAGAGAGAGGATTCAAAAAGATATACATAAACTGGAGCAGTGGGCAGCAACTAACAGAATGGATTTTAACAGGGAAAAATGCAAAGTACTACATCTGGGCAATAAAAATGAAAAAAACATATACAAAATGGGAGGAATAGGGCTAAGTAACAGCACATGTGAAAAAGACTTGGGTATACTAATTGATCACAGACTTAACATGAGTCAACAGTGTGATGCAGCAGCAAAAAAGGCAAATGCAATTCTAGGATGTATCTACAGAAGCATACAGTCTAGATCACGTGAGGTCATTATTGCCCTCTACTCCTCTTTGGTCAGACCTCATCTGGAATACTGTGTCCAGTTTTGGGCACCACATTTTAAAAAAGACATCAACAAACTGGAGCAAGTTCAGAGAAGAGCCACCAGAATGGTGACCGGTCTGCAAACCATGTCCTATGAGGAACGGTTGCAGGATTTGGGAATGTTTAGCTTGCAAAAAAAAGACTGAGAGGAGACGTAATAGCTGTCTACAAATATCTCAAGGGCTGTCACATTGTAGAAGGATCATCTTTATTCTCATTTGCACAAGGAAAGACTAGAAGCAATGGGATGAAACTGAATGGGAGGAGACACAGATTAGATATTAGAAAAAACTTTTTGACAGTTAGGGTGATCAATGACTGGAACAGGCTGCCACAAGAGGTGGTGAGTTCTCCTTCAATGGAAGTCTTCAAACAGAGGCTGGATAGACATCTGTCTGGGATGATTTAGAGAATCCTGCTTTGAGCAGGGGGTTGGACCAGAAGGCCCAGGAGGTCCCTTCCAACTCTACCATTCTATGATTCTATGAAAACGTGTGAAAAACAAGGCCCACCTGGCCTGTCTAGGATTGAGTTGCTTGGCAGATTCCAGATAGACCAGATTCTTATGGTCCGTAAGGACCACCACCTGATGTTTGGCTCCCTCCAGCCAATGTCTCCACTCTTCAAAAGCCCACTTCATGGCCAATAACTCCCGATTACCCACGTCATAATTACGTTCAGTAGGAGAAATTTTCGAGAGAAAAAGGCACAGGGGTTACTTTTAGAGGTCTCTGGATCTTTTTGGGACAAAACGGCACCTGCCCCAATTTCAGAGGCATCAACCTCCACCTGAAATGGCAGAGAAACATCAGGCTGCCGAAGAACAGGAGCAGAAGTGAATCTCTGCTTAAGTTCCTGAAATGCAGAGACTGCCTCAGGAGGCCAATTCACCACATCAGAACCCTTTCTGGTCAAATCAGTTAATGGTTTAACAATAACCGAGAAATTACCAATAAATTTACGATAAAAATTGGCAAACCCAAAAATCTCTGAAGAGCCTTTAATGAAGTAGGTTGGACCCAATCACAGATGGCCTGAACCTTGACCGGGTCCATTTCAATAACAGATGGGGACAAAATGAATCCCAGAAATGAGATCCTCTGTACGCCAAAAAGACACTTTGATCCCTTCACATACAGAGCATTCTCTCTCAAAATCTGGAACACAGTTCGAACATGTTTCACATGAGAGTCCCAGTCATTAGAAAAAATCAAGATATCATCCAAATAAACAATCAGAAATTTGTCCACAGAATCCCTGAAAATGTCATTCATGAAGGACTGGAAGACGGAAGGAGCATTAGTGAGCCCAAAGGGCATCACTAGGTACTCAAAATGCCCTTCAGGGGTATTGAATGCCGTCTTCCATTCATCCCCGTTCTTAATGCGAATAAGGTTTAACGCCCCCCTGAGGTCAAGCTTGGTAAACCAAGTAGCGTTTTTCACCCTGGAAAACAGGTCAGAAATCAAGGGTAACGGGTATTGATATTTCACAGTAATATTGTTCAAGAGACGATAATCAATACACGGCCTTAATGAACCATCTTTTTTGGCCACAAAGAAAAAACCGGCACCTAAGGGTGAAGAGGATGGTCTGATATGACCCTTTCCAATGATTCCTTGATATAAGACCGCATAGCGTCATGTTCAGGTACAGACAAGTTAAAAAGGCGACATTTAGGGAATTTACTACCCGGCACTAATTCAATAGCGCAGTCATAGCTCTATGGGGAGGCAAGGATGCAGATTTACTTTCGCTAAACACATCAGAAAAATCAAACAAAAAGTCAGGAACATCCTGGGCCTGGGGGGAGGCAGAAAAAACAGGAGTGTTGGTATTAACACATTGGCAGCCCCAACTGGCCACAGACACAGACTTCCAATCCAAAACAGGATTATGAGACTGCAACCAAGGGAAACCCAGCACGATAATGTCATGCAGATTATATAGAACCAAAAATTTGCAGCACTCCTGGTGATCAGGTTCAACCCTCATTATCACCTGAGTAGAAAACTGGGGTTTATTCTCAGCCAAAGGGGTAGAATCGATCCCCAGTAGGGGAATAGACTTCTGTAGGGGTATCAAGGGGAACCCACAACGTTTAGCAAAATCATAATCCATCAGGTTAATAGCTGCTCCAGAATCAACGAAAGCCTGAGCAGAAAATGAGGACAGAGAGCATATCCGAGTGACAGTTAATAAAAACTTAGTCTGAACACTACCCAAGACAACTGAGCGTGCAAAACGTCTTCCCCGCTTAGGGCAGACTGAAATAGCATGAGAGGCATCACCACAGTAGAAACATAACCCATTGCGCTTTCGAAACTCATGACGCTGTGCCCCAGACACCACTCTATCACACTGCATGGTTTCAGGAGCTGGTTCACAAGGCAACACCATTCCACGCATACTTCTCCGCTCACGCAAATGTCTGTCAATTTGAATCGCTAATGACATAGAATCATTGAGACCAGAGGGGACAGGGAATCCCACCATATCATCCTTTACATTATCTGACAGACCCTTCCGGAAAAGGGCCGCCAAAGCGTCGTCATTCCATTTGGTCAGGACTGCCCACCTACGGAATCTCTGACAGTATAACTCAGCGTCATCAAGCCCTGATTTAATGCCAACAAGGCTTTTTCAGCTTGATCAGTGACATTAGGCTCATCGTACAATAACCCCAAAGCCTGAAAAAACGCATCAACATCACTCAAAACAGGATCCCCGGGTATCAGGGAAAAAGCCCAATCCTGAGGATCGCCGCGCAGGAGAGAGATGATAATTTGAACCTGCTGCGCTGCGTTTCCTGAGGACTTAGATTTTAAGGCAAAAAACAATTTACAATTATTTTTGAAATTCTGAAACTTAGCTCGATCCCCTAAAAACAAATCTGGCATGGGGATCCTAGGTTCCACAACAGGCAACCCAGCAAGATAGATAGCAATACTCCGAACCTCAGTGGCAAGCTGATCCACACGGCCAGACAACTGTGCAAACTCCATTGGGAGAAAAGATCCTCCCCAGCACCCAGAGATACAGAGGGAAAAAAAAAAAAATGCAACAAACAGAAAAATATCTCTGACAACTCTGACAACCTTTTTCTATCACAATATTTTTTCCCTTCTGTGAGTACCATACAATTTTCAAATTTTAGGCCGGTGATACTGTTATGTTTCGGTAGCTGAGGAGTGCAGGTAAAAAAGGCAATACACCAGAGCAGTTGGAATCTATGGGATTGCAGTACCCTGACTAACCACCACAACTAGAGGCAGCCGTGGAGCGTTCCTACGTTGGTCCTAGACGCCTCGTCACAGCCTGAGAAACTAACTACACCTAAAGATAGAAATAGGAAAGCTATCTGCCCGGAGCAGAACCCCAAAGATAATAGAAAGCCCCCAAACATGTAATGGCGGTTAGACAAGAGGAAATACTGACACAGAAAGAAAATAGAATGAGCAAACGCTGGGGCCCAAACTATCTAAATAGAAAAGGACAGGAAGGGTACTTACTGCAATCCCAGAAAACCCTGAAAAACACCCAAATCTACTAATTTCAAAATCACCTGAGATCACACGACCTCTACCACCTAAATTAGCTCTCTGGTGTAACAAAATCAAAACAGCAGCCACTGAAAAAACTGGAAAAAGCAAAAGAACAAAACTCAGTGGCTGAACTAAACTGAGAAGGCAGAAGCCCCCGGAGGGGACCCAGAAGGCCCCCAAAGAAGTGCAGGACAAAATGCAAAAATATAGCAACAACACAAAAGAAGAAAAATTCTTATCTGGTAGCAGGAGATGCAGACACGACACAGCAGGCTACAAGGGAAATGGAATGAAGGATTCAGACCAGAACAATTGATCACCGGCAACCCTGATGGGAAAATGACTCCCTTATATAAGACCAGTCAGTAACACCTGATTCCCAGTCCTCACAATCTTCACTAGTACCGCTTGTAACCACCAGAGGGAGCCTCTGCTCAGAACTCATCTCAAACCCATTCACAACACACGACCAAGTTGAGAACATGTGCCAGACATGGTATGTGAGTGAGGTTGCCAAGGCCCAGAGCTGCCACCAGATTTCGGCCATTGTCACACACTACCAAGCCTGGCTGGAGATTCGCTGGCAAAAACCACACGTCGCTCTCCTGCTTGATGGCATTCCAGAGCTCCTGCGCTGTGTGGCTTCGATTCCCCATGGAAATTAATTTCAGGACGGCCTGTTGACGTTTGGCCATGGCTGTGCTCATATCGGTCGCATCAGGTAAGCGTTCACGGGTCCATGTGGAGGTAGACCGTGACGGCTCCTGCAGCGATGATTCTGAGGAACTGGAGTAGGAGGAGGAGTCAATGTGGACAGACTTGATTCCTGCAATCCTTGGAGTTGGCAGAACACGTACAGCGCCACTCGCAAGATCTGTACCCGGCTCCACAACATTGACCCAATGGGCAGTGAGGGAAAGGTATCGTCCCTGGCCATGGGTACTGGTCCACGCATCGGTGGTCAGGTGGACCTTGCTACTGACGGCGTTTAGTAGCGCATGTTTAATTTTTCCCTCAACATGCTTTTGCAGACCAGGGACGGCTTGCCTGCTGAAATAAAATCGGCTGGGCACATTGTATTGTGGGACTGCCAATGCCATTAAGTTACGGAAACTGTCAGTCTCCACCAGCCTGAATGACAGCATTTCAAGGGACAGGAGTTTTGCAATGCCAGCATTCAGAGCCTGTGCTCGTGGATGGTTTGCCGAGTATGGCCGTCTTTTATCCCATGCCTGTGCTACCGATGGCTGTTTTGTGGCCTGGGAGTGTGAGGATGACAGGGAACTTGCAGCTGTGGGTGGAATAACACTGGGTCTCTGGACAACAGTGACAGAGGTTCTTCCATGGCGATCCTGTGAGGAAGCCGAACCAGCTGTGTGTGAGCTGGAGGAAGAGGCTCCAACACGAGCTGAAGATGTAGGTGCTGCTGTAGGTTGGCCTACATCTCCAGTGTGTCTTTGTAACTCAACCACGTGCTTTGACCGCACATGTTTCCACATATTTGTGGTATTAAGGTTACTGACACTTTTACCTCTTTTTACTTTTTGATTACACAGCTTGCATTTGACATAGCAAATATCATCTGCAAGTGTGTCAAAAAAGGACCACGCAGTGGAAGTCCTGGGAGCGCCCGTTTTGGCTGTTGGAAGAGAACTGCTACGAACGGGTGCCAAACTGGAGGCTACAGGCAACCGAGTCTGCAGCCTACCTCTCCCTACTGTTTGGGCCGTTGGGGCAATCTCTTCCTCAGAGCTGCTACCACCACCTTCCTGTTCCTCACGCCATGTTGGGTCTTGGACCTCATCATCTCCACTACCCTCTTCCAACACCTGCTGCTGTTGGGTGGTCTGGCCAGCACCATGCTCAACAGAAACTGGCACCTGAGTCTCATCATCATCAGATGCGTTCTGCGGTGTGCTGACCATCGGCACTGGCTCACCCGCCTCTTCACATTCAGAGAGACACAGCTGTTGCGCATTACTGCATACTGCCTCTTCTTCACATTCCAGAATGCTGCTTGGCTGGGCCCCTGTTTGCAAGCCAACAGATTCTGAGAACAGAAGCAGAGACTCAGCTGGCTCCAGTTCAGAACTCTCTGACTGCCTGGGCAATTTGGCAGGCGGTGAAGAGACAGATGGTTGTTCAACAGTGCTGTGGTCCTGAGAGGAGGTGGAAGCAATTGAAGTCAATGCATTGGCTGCCATCCAACCAACAACGGCTTCAATTTGTTCTTCCCGCAGCAGGGGGGTACGCTGAGCTCCTACAAAAGTGCGCATAAAGGAACGCTCACGGGGAAAACTGGTGGATGCTGTGTCACTGGGTGCGGCAGCAGCCACAGAATCCCCACGTCCTCTCCCTGCTGAAACTCCACGGCCACGACCACGTGCCTTACTCCCTGCCTTCTTGGTAGATTGATAAAGAAAGTCAGAAAAGTTATAAGGCCTAAGTGTGGTTATTCCTCAGAGACTGCAGTGAACACTGCAGACAACTGTTCAGTAGCTGTGAAAGGCCCCTTTGTGTACTTCTATAGTGTTTGCAACCAATGTATTGTATACGGATGGAAGCGCGTAACACTAATAGATTAGATTTTTTTCAAATATAATGGAGCAGCACCAATTAGAGAAAAATGTGAAGGATGAGGCAGTGACACACGCTCAGCAGACTACAACCAGCAGTGGTTGAAGAACTAACTGGAGCGTAATCTGCACTCAAAAAATGAAAAGCTCACAGACTACAGTGAACACTGCAGACAACTGTTCAGTAGCTGTGAAAGGCCCCTTTGTGTACTTCTATAGTGTTTGCAACCAATGTATTGTATACGGATGGAAGCGCGTCACACTAATAGATTAGATTTTTTTCAAATATAATGGAGCAGCACCAATTAGAGAAAAATGTGAAGGATGAGGCAGTGACACACGCTCAGCAGACTACAACCAGCAGTGGTTGAAGAACTAACTGGAGCGTGATCTGCACTCAAAAAATTAAAACCTCACAGACTGCAGTGAACACTGAAACACAACTGTTCACTATCTGTGAAAGGCTCCTTTCTGTACTTCTATAGTGTTTGCAACCAATGTATTGTATACGGATGGAAGCGCGTCACACTAACAGATTAGATTTTTTTCAAATATAATGGAGCAGCACCAATTAGAGAAAAATGTGAAGGATGAGGCAGTGACACACGCTCAGCAGACTACAACCAGCAGTGGTTGAAGAACTAACTGGAGCGTGATCTGCACTCAAAAAATCAAAACCTCACAGACTTCAGTGAACACTGAAACACAACTGTTCACTATCTGTGAAAGGCTCCTTTCTGTACTTCTATAGTGTTTGCAACCAATGTATTGTATACGGATGGAAGCGCGTCACACTAATAGATTAGATTTTTTTCAAATATAATGGAGCAGCACCAATTAGAGAAAAATGTGAAGGATGAGGCAGTGACACACGCTCAGCAGACTACAACCAGCAGTGGTTGAAGAACTAACTGGAGCGTGATCTGCACTCAAAAAATCAAAACCTCACAGACTGCAGTGAACACTGAAACACAACTGTTCACTATCTGTGAAAGGCTCCTTTCTGTACTTCTATAGTGTTTGCAACCAATGTATTGTATACGGATGGAAGCGCGTCACACTAATAGATTAGATTTTTTTCAAATTAATGGAGCAGCACCAATTAGAGAAAAATGTGAAGGATGAGGCAGTGACACACGCTCAGCAGACTACAACCAGCAGTGGTTGAAGAACTAACTGGAGCGTGATCTGCACTCAAAAAATCAAAACCTCACAGACTGCAGTGAACACTGAAACACAACTGTTCACTATCTGTGAAAGGCTCCTTTCTGTACTTCTATAGTGTTTGCAACCAATGTATTGTATACGGATGGAAGCGCGTCACACTATAATTTCTATTGAATGGAGCAGCTAGAATTACACTAAAGAAAAAAAAAAAGAGTCTGTGAGTGACACGTGCAGATGCCTACAGACAGCGTTGGATGCAGAGCAAACTGCAGCGTCACCTGCACTCTCACACACACACCTTGCACAGAGCTGTTAAAACAACACTGCAAGGCAAAAGGAAGCTTTACACAGCGGTTGGTAAACTAGCCTGCCTAAAGCAAAGTACACAAAATTTCAATCTCTAACTGTCCCTCATAGTCAGCAGAGCAGCGTTCTGTCCCTAACTGAGTTCACAGCACAGTGACGCTAAAATGGCGGCGGCGCCTTTTATAGTGCATTCTGACATCATTTCAGCAGCCAATCACAGCCATGCCATTAGTTAAGATGACCGCAGCATTACAGGATGTGCCCACACTTCATAAGATTCCTCATTGGCTGACTAAAATCACATTGCCTCTCAAAGAATTATGGGAACTTCCGATTCCGGTATACGATATTGGAAAAATATCGGAACTAAGTATCGGAATTCCGATACAGCGAATATCGGCCGATACCCGATACTTGCGGTATCGGAATGCTCAACACTATTCCTGAGTTAAGTATTGTTGTTTCTAAATAATTATGAACTTGTTTTATTTGCATTATTTGAGGTCTGAAAGCAGTGTTTTTTTTAATTTTGACCATTTTTCTTTGTCAGAAATTTATAGACTAAAATAACAATTTACATTTTACTCAAAAATATACTATAAAGAGAAAAATCGTACAAACGTAACATCTGAAAGTGGTCTCTTAATTTTTGCCAGAGCTGTATGTGTTTGTGGCGGCTGCTCTATACTATTTGTGTGTGGGTGGCTGTATTATGCGGTGAGTGGGGGCTGCATTATACTGTGTGTGGGGGCTGCATTATACTGTGAGTGGGGGCTGCACTATGCTATGTGAGTGGGGGGCTGCATTATAATGTGGGGGGCTGCACTATACTGTGTGCGGAGTGCTGCATTATACTGTGTGGGGGCTACATTATACTGTGTGTGGGGGCTGCATTATACTGTGTATGTGTGGGGGGCTGCATTACACTGTGTGGGGGCTGCACTATACTGTGTGTGTGGGGGCTACATTATACTGTGTGTGGGGTGCTGCATTATACTGTGTATGTGTGGGGGGTTGCATTATACTGTGTGGGGGCTACATTATACTGTGTGTGGGGGGCTGCATTATACTGTGTATTGTGGGGGGTTGCATTATACTGTGTGGGGGGCTGCATTATACGTGTGTGATATGTGTGGGGATGCACATATACTGTGTGTGGGTCTGCAACTATACTGTGTGGGTGTATAGTGTGTGGGGGGCTGCACTATACTCTGAGGGGGCTCCATTATATTCTGAGGGGGCTGCAGTATACTCCGAGGGGGGCTACGTATAGTGTGTGTGGGGGCTGCACTATACTCTGAGGCACTGCAATATACTCTGAGGGGGTTGCATTATACTCTGAGGGGGGCCGCATTATACTCTAAGGGGGCAATGATATACCCTGAGGGGGCTGCATTAATACTGTGTGTGTGGGGCTGTAGTATACTCTATGAGGGGGACTGCATTATGCTCTATGAGGGACTAAATTATACTCTATGAGAGGGGTCTGCAGTATACTCTGAGAGGTGCTGCATTATGCTCTTTCAAGGCCATGGAGCGTGCATTTTACTATATGTACTATATGGGACCTGCATTATACTGTATCGAGGACTATTTGTACACATCATTCTTCCTCAGCAGGAGTAAAGAAGCTTGAGAACAAGCGTCGAACAACTTCATTATTGTCGATCACGCTTGTTTAATCGCCTGAACTCAGCGTATGTAAATACAACAGAAATGTTTCTGTGTGATGGTGCAATATATGATCATTTGGGGCCCCACTTTAAACTTTTGCCCAGGGCCCCACTTTGTCTAAAACCGGCCCTGGCTCTAAGGCCTGCCTAGATGCTATATTCTGTCACTCTCGCTGCTCCTGCTCCTGCAGTTGTCCATGCAGGCTAAATGCACACTATATCACATAGAAACAAAAAAAGAACAAGATAAGCCCTTAGAAGGACTGGTAGTATGATGGTTCAGCTTCAGCATCAGTATAAACACAACAGGACTCTGATTCGTTAAACTAAGCACTAGTGATGAGTGAACGTGCTCCGATAACATCTTATTCAAGTTTGCTCGGCTGTTATCCGAGCATCTGGGAGTGCTCGTATATTATTTTTGAAACCCTTGGTTGCATGATTTGCGGCTGTTAGACCGCTTCAACACATGTGGAGATTCCTTAACAAATTTGCAATCTCGGTATGTGTTGAGGTTGTCTAACAGCCACAAATCATGCAGCCGCAGGGACTCAAAAATAATATACAAGCACGCCCAGATGCTCGGATAACACCCTAGCATGCTTGGATGAGACGTTATCTGAGCACATTCGCTCATCACAACTAAGCACACTCAGGTCTGGACAAGCACTCTCTCCCTCCAATAAGAACTGTCCCTGGGCTGTGCAATGGCATCAGTGAGCCAAGCGCTGTGGCACCAGTCCTTATATAAACTTTAATTAAGGAACGCGGCCAGCCAAACACAGGAATGCTACCAAGATGGCTATGGCATTACAGTGACTAGCAGGCAATCCCTGTATGCTTACTGGCTGTGTACCAAGCGCCAAACGCGCTTCAAATCCGAGCACCAGACAAAGCACGTAGTGTGCCGAGCAACCAGATATTAGAGTCATATCTGAGTATCACCGAGCATGTTCGCTCATCCTAGTTATTACCTCATAAAGTTACACTGGTTATAATTGGAAAATTTGGCTTGGTCAGGAAGGTGAAAACAGGCTTTGGGGTGAATGGGTTAAACAATAAAAAAAAATCTAAAGTAAATGTATGAAATAAATAATTTTAAAACAAATGTGTCACATCTCTAATACCCCACTGATGGCAGCTATAAAGCCAGGGATAAAGCATATGGCTGCTGAGGACACAGATTATCCTTTGCTCTGGAACATTACATATATTTTTTACAACATTTACTGGCGTTTTCCTTTTTTCCATAGGTTGAATGGTCTCTACAAAAGCACTCCCATCAAAATTTTGTCTTGCCAAAATCTGACCATTCTGTGTCCATTAAATGATCAACATTTCTGCATTGATTCCAATTTATTTTCTTAACCTAAACCACATTTTGGAGGGTTTCAGCTTTCAAAAGAACAATTTATACAACCAGTGGATGAATTAAACGTCAGGTTATAAGCTTTTATGTACATAACATGGATAAGCGACATAACTTCTGTCAGGGAGTGTACAGGGTGGTCCAAAAGTAGGTGGACAGTATGTGTAATAGGGTTATGAAGGGGGAGATTTATCAAACATGGTGTAAATTTGTGATGGAAAACAGTTTGAGCACCTCCGTTGATAAAATTTAAGGGCTTTTGTATTATTGTTCAGAATAAAATTTAATTGTCAATGTTATGTTTGTGTTAGTAAATATAATTTTATTTATAAATCAAAATAAATGTTATTATTTTCTGTCCACCTACTTTTGGACCACCCTGTTTATATATATATCTAGTTTATATATATATATATATATATATATATATATATATATATATATATATTGTAAGCTTTTCAGGGGATATAGCTCCGGGATCGCCGTCCTGGTAGACGGAATGGCATAAAACAGTTCATTCAGACAGCAGTTCTGGTGTAAACTGGCCGCAACCAGCTTTATTAAAGTCCACAGCAAACAGCACGTGATAAAAACAAATCATAAACAGAAAACCTAGCCTCTCCAGCTACTAACTACACTTAGATAGATTTCCCTCACTATCAGGGACCAGACTCTAACAGCCTGGGCCAAAACAACACATATGTTCAGCGGTTACCAGCATGGAGTTTCACAGAGTCTCCTCTTGGGTCTGAAGGCACATTCAACGTCCAGACTTGAGAGAGCTCCCCTCCTATTCAGTAGTTACCAGCATGGAGTTTCACAGAGACTACTCCTGTGTCCGGGGTACATCGAGCACCCAGACTGAGACAGCTCCCCTCCTGGAGTCTCCTTCTGTGCCTGGACTCCTTGTCCAGACTAAGCGAGCTCTCTGACTGTGTTCCCAGACACCTACTTCTGGCTTCCTAATTATCACTTGAGTGATTTCAGGTTTGAGCTGCAAGTGTGTACTGAATGGAAGGTGTAGTGACCTTTCTCTACCACTAGGTTTACAAAGCCATACATTTCCCCTATACCAGTCAGCAAAGTACCTAGGTGAAATGTACACCCCATTCAATACATATGCTTTCACTGTCTCACATATCCCCCCCCTCTTCTCCAGACCGGAGGGCTGGTCATCCAGACCGGAGGGCTGGTCAACAATCCAAAAGAGACAGTGAACTCTGGACCAGTCATGGCCCTCATCAGCTTCATCTTCACTATTGTCATCTGTAACTTCACCTGAGCCATATCCAACATCAGCTTTATCTTCATCTGAAGCATCCGCACTACCCTGTACCCTCCCAGGCCTATGCTCTCTGCGGGCCTCGGGTATCCTGCACGGTTTCAGCTTGACCTTAGGGCCGGGCTCAGTTTCGGTATAGTACCTCACCAGAGAAGCACGACCAGACACGTCAGAACACCTCTGCTGATTCTTCCTCAGAAACTCTCGTATTTCCTGTTTTTGGTGCACTGACCATGTGTCACCAACTATCACAGGAGGTATAGGGGGTTTTTCACCTTTCTCTAATTCCCCCTGAACCTTCTTTAGCACATCTACTTTCTTAAATCTCAGTTGATTCATAAATTCTATTTCACAGAACTTAAGCTCCTCTGCCAGGGTCTCTGACCATTTTAAGCTACACTGTTCAAATGATTGGCATTGTAGAAGGAGCTGATCATTTTTCTTTGGCATACACATAATTCATCCTCTTCTTGTACTTCATTGACCTTCTCAAGAAGCTGCTCATGGCTCTCACCACGCTCCTTCATCACAGTTTGTAGATTTTTCTGAGAAGTAATCAATTCATCTTGTACCTGTGCAACCACTTTTCCTTGATCTTGCAAGGTACTATATACACTTTCCCTTTCACTTCGTGCTCTCTGGAGCAACTGCTGGAACCGCTCACGTTCCTGGCGAAGAGATACCACATCCAGTTCACACTGCTGAAGCCGCTCGCGTAATGCAACATTATCAGTCTTTATTTCTTTGGTGGAGATCTCATGGAGACGCATCTTCTCCTGTAGCGGTTGGACGTCCTTTACGTCTTCGACCCCTTCTTCAGGCTCTTCTGGTAGAACATGCTCAGAAGCCCTACCGTCAATCTTACATTCTACCTCTTCAGGCACATCATTATGGTATCCAATATCTCCATTTATTCCGGCTTTCAAGTTCTCCTTGATAGCTGCATCTGTATACTCAGTACCCGCCTGACTCTTCTCTTCCACCACGTTCTGCATCCCATCTGAGCTCCCGTGGGTCTGCAGCGGCAACGGAGTGATACATCGCTTTTCCCATTCGTTGGGACGTGGCTCAGATGTAGATTCCATGAAAGTGCGCTTGAGCTCACCCATGCCAGCCTGATGTCTCAAAATCTCATCTTGTGATTTATCCAGATCCTTTGTGTCGCTCAGGAATACTGATGGAGCACCGGGCACCGAATTTCCAGCCTGAGCTTCGCGAGTTGCAGCTACTGATCCGGACAGTAAACCGTCCACGCCGCTGTCTCCTGCAGAAACAGATTCCTGAGCAGAGTCAGTCCCCATATCTTCAGTCTTGTTCCTCACAGCTTCACTTGAGACCTCAGCTTCTGATGAGGCATCTGGTTTGGTGTCTACCACTTCCATGGCTTTTTCCACCTCTGCAGTATTACCTTCAGAGTCCTTGGCATGATGCCAATCCACACCACACACCGACAACTTCTCATCTTCAACAGCATCCACTTGTGCTGTGTTCAGTTTCAGAGTCCTGCCTTTCACCTTAGTCTTCGCCAGGGAATCGGCCAACTGTAAAATATCTTCAGATGCCATCTTCTGTCCGACTGTAAGGTCAGCATCAGCTTTCTTCTCAGGACTCTCAACCTCCTCTGCTACCATGCCTTCCTCATTTGCACTGGTTGCTTGATCGTCATCAGATGATTCACTATCACTACCACTATCCCTGTCTGACCCCTTTTTCTCAGCCACATCCGGCTCACTTTCAGGGTTATACAATTCATTTTCATTCACATCCTGCTCACTTTCAGGGTTATACAATTCATCATCTAGATCTGGAACCTTAGTTAACATGTCATCCACAACATTAACTTCACCATCTGGTCCCTGGTTTCCCTCAGGTGGTCCATCAAGTATGTGACTATGTGACAACCCCAGCACTATACTTCTATATAGCTCAGGTACTAGGAGCTGACTCACGACCTCACCCTGGCCTTCAGTGTCCCTATACAACAGGTTATTGTTTATGGCAACCTGAGGAAACCTCTCCTCAGAGCCAGGCTCTTGGGAAACCTCATTTAGAACACTTATATTTTCCTGTGCCGTTTTAAGAGTGGGGTCTCGCCACTGCTCACTCTCAAAATTGTCACAGGACACAGGTAAGTCAGGGACACTCGGTTCCCGAGAACCACCATCCTCGTCTCCCAACATCACCTGCAAAGGAATTTCATCTTTTTCACAGTCATCATCATTATCAATATCATTATCATGATTATGATCAGTATCATCATCACTATCATGATCATCATCATTATCATTATCAGCATCAGCATCATCATCATGGTCATCATCATTATCATGATCATCATTATCATTATCATCATCATCATCATTATTATCACATAAGTTTAACGGCCCACTAGCATTGTGTTCCGCCCCTCGGGACTGCGCACCCTCAGTAGGAGCTTCATCACACTGTCCATCAGAAACATTTTTCCCCCAGATATCCTTAGACCGGGGAAAGTCATTACCCAATATTACGGGTGCACCAGGTTCTTCACTACCCCCACTTCATATGAAACCTCCCCGAGTTTGGGGATCAAGTCCACGGCAGTCTCTGGGTAGACTTCGGTGTCTCCATGGATGCACACCACAACTAGGTGTTTATCAGGGATGAAGTCCCTATCAATCAGGCTGTCACATACGGAAGTCACTGGACTCTCTGAGTCCAAGAGGGCCTGTGCTGGGCAGTCATTTACAACCACCGGGTACACCTGTGGTCCAGGTTCTTCGTCTGAGGTGGACACACACACAGGTTCTGCGCAGGGAGAGAGGGATCTGCCAACATCACAATACATAGGCTCCCCCTCTATTGGACAGTTGGCTGCAATTTCACGACATCTCCAACACTGTCCATCACACTTTTCCACCCACATGTCCCCTCGGGCCTGAACCCGCTTATCAGCATACTCCATGTCCCAACAGCTGGAACGCTCTTACCGGGAGAGTTCGGCGTCCGGGAACTCTGAAGTGACGACCAATCAGACGGCTGGTCACGGAGGCAGTCTTTGGTGGCGAAGGCCCTCTCCATCAGGCTGACCAGACGATTGGCGTCCTGGTGGTCTCCTTGTCCGACCTCTGGCTGCACCTCAGGAGGACGTGCTCGGGTGTAGCGGTCCACTATCACCCCTTCAACTCCATAATCAGGTTTGCTGACGGCAGACTCCCACTCCTTCTTTCCTGTAGGCAACGCAGGGGCCTTTACACCATTACTCGGGGACGAGGCACTGAGAGGTTTTCCTAGTGCTGCAATCTGCTCAAGAAACAACCGATTAGCCTCCTGCTGCTGCTGCTGCCATCTCTGCTGTCTTTGCAGGTATTGCTCTAGCCAGCTCTGCTGGTCCTGGACCAGGTGCTTAATGAACTCCTCCATACTGCCGGACTTATTTGTCTCAATAACGGCAGTCTTCTGTTGCACACTAAGTTGCGCCATTTGTTTAATCAGCGCCTCCATGCTGTCATCCATGCTGTCAGACTTCTCTGTCTCAACAACGGCAGTCTTCACTCAAGACATACCCACTCCACAGTCTCTTCCACAGAAAATTCAGCTTTGCTGTGCAGACACTTTTTTTTTTTTTTTCTTTGCAAGGTCTATTAGGGCTACTGTCTCTTTAAGACTGCTCCAACAGACGTTTCTCCTTATTGCTGTCTCTAGCCACTGTGCTGCACGCACATTCTAGCACCAATTGTAAGCTTTTCAGGGGATATAGCTCCGGGATCGCCGTCCTGGTAGACAGAATGGCATAAAACAGTTCATTCAGACAGCAGTTCTGGTGTTAAACTGGCCGCAACCAGCTTTATTAAAGTCCACAGCAAACAGCACGTGATAAAAACAAATCATAAACAGAAAACCTAGCCTCTCCGGGTACTGACTACACTTAGATAGATTTCCCTCACTATCAGGGACCAGACTCTAACAGCCTTGGCCAAAACAACACATATGTTCAGCGGTTACCAGCATGGAGTTTCACAGAGTCTCCTCTTGGGTCTGAAGGCACATTCAACGTCCAGACTTGAGAGAGCTCCCTCCTATTCAGTAGTTACCAGCATGGAGTTTCACAGAGACTACTCCTGTGTCCGGGGTACATCGAGCACCCAGACTGAGACAGCTCCCCTCCTGGAGTCTCCTTCTGTGCCTGGACTCCTTGTCCAGACTAAGCGAGCTCTCTGACTGTGTTCCCAGACACCTACTTCTGGCTTCCTAATTATCACTTGAGTGATTTCAGGTTTGAGCTGCAAGTGTGTACTGAATGAAAGGTGTAGTGACCTTTCTCTACCACTAGGTTTACAAAGCCATACATTTCCCCTATACCAGTCAGCAAAGTACCTAGGTGAAATGTACACCCCATTCAATACATATGCTTTCACTGTCTCACAATATATATTATATATACATTGCTGAAAAATACAGTAAAGGGAACACTTAACAACAAAATGTAACTCCAAGTCAATCAAATTCTCTGAAATCAAACTGTCCACCTAGGAAGCAACACTGACTGACAATCAATTTCACATGCTGTTGTGCAAATGGAATAGAAAACAGATGGAAATTGTAGGCAAATATCAAGACACACTCAATAAAGTAGTGGTTTTGCAGGTGGGGACCACAGATCACATCTCAGTACCAATGCTTTCTGGCTGATGTTTCGGTCACTTTTGAAAGTTGGTTGCGCTTTCACACTCGTGGTAGCACGAGACTGACTGTACTACCAACACAAGTGGCTCAGGTAGTACAGCTCATCCACGATGGCACATCAATGCGAGCTGTGGCAAGAAGGTTTGCTGTGTCTGCGCTACCAGGAGACAGGCCAGTACACCAGGAGATGTGGAGGGGGCCATAGGAGGGAAACAACCCAGCAGCAGGACCGCTACCTCCGCCTTTGTACAAGGAGGAACAGGAGGAACACTTCGAGAGCCCTGTAAAATGATCTCCAGTAGGCCACAAATGTGCATGTGCCTGTACAAATGGTTAGAAATTGACCCAATGAGGATGGTCTGAGTGCCCGACGTCCACAGATGGGTGTTGTGTTCACAGCCCAACACCGTGCAGGACGCTTGGCATTTGCTGCAGAACACCAGGATTGGCAAATTCGCCACTGGCGCTCTGTGCTCTTCACAGATGAAAGCTGGTTCACACTGGGCACACTGTCAGCAGTTCCTGCAAGATGAAGGCATTGAAGCTATGGACTGGCCCGCCCGTTCCCCAGACCTAAATCCGATTGAGCACATCTGGGACATCATGTCTCGCTCCAATCACCAACGTCACGTTGCACCACAGACTGTCCTGGAGTTGGCGGATGCTTTAGTCAACATCTGGGAGGAGATCCCTCAGAAGACCATCCGCCACCTCATCAGGAACATGCCCAGGCATTGTAGGGAAGTCATACAGTTACAGGGAGGTCATACAGGCACGTGAAGGCCACACACACTACTGAGCATCATTTTGACTTGTTTTAAGGACATTACATTCCACTTTAATTTTGTGGGTGACTCCAAATCCAGGCCTCCATTGGTTAATAAATTTGATTTCCATTGATGATTTTTGTGTGAACAAAGTATTCAATGAGAATATTTCATTCATTCAGATCTAGAATGTGTTATTTGAGTGTTCCCTTTATTTTTTTGAGCAGTGTATATATATATATATACATGAAGACCCACCTGTTCCAACAAGCCTACAGCCTACAATGATCCTCAGTCTACTGAACCATCGCACGACCAGCTCTACCCTTTCCTAGTGTATCCTCACCCATCCCTGTAGACTGTGAGCCCTCGTGGGCAGGGTCCTCTCTTCTTCTGTACTTGTGTGTCCCTTGTCTAGCACACGTTTATTGTACCTGTCTACATTTTCCCATTTCATATGTAAAGTGCCATGGAATAAATGGCGCTATATAAATGTGTAATAATAATAATAATAATAATATACAGTATATGTATATATAAATCTCGTTTTGCACAAATAAAATTGTATTTCATAATATATGATGACTCAGGTCCTCTTTTTTAGTAGATTATATTGCACTGTATAATTGCACATTTTTGTAACGACCCTGTCAGCGCCAGCGAACTGCCACGGTTGAGCAGGGTGACTCACCCACACTGTGGAAGGGCCCGGGGTCAGATGTCGCAGGGGAGGCTCAGGCAGACGGGACCAGAGCAGCGTGGTGAGAGTAGCAGTAAGCAAAAGGACCTGCGATCATTTGACCACAGGAGGCGGGGCCTAGCGTTCTGCTACTGGAGGTGAGTGCAGGACTCTACAGGGACCCTGGATTAGTGAATAGGGAAACTCAGGTCAGACAAACGGGGGTCATACACGGAGAGGACGGCACAGTACAGAAGGGGCGAGCAGAGAATAGTCAGAACATAAGCCAGGAGTCATACACGAGATAGCAACGCAGTACAGGAGGGGTAAACAGAGAATTGTCAGGACAAAGGCAAGGGGTCATACACGAGATAGCAACGTAGTACAGGAGGGGCAGTCAGAACTCGTAACGGGAACAGAACCAAGTCAAAACCAAGCAAGCATAAAGAATCACAAGCACAAAGCACAAGGTCACACACACTCGGCCAAGGGTCAAAGTATAAGCGACAAGGAATGGCCCCACAATGAGGCTATAAGAAGCCTCCCAGAATCCCAGAGTGAGGCCATCCAAATTAACCCTTAACCTACCTTTTCCCACAAACTCAGCAAACAATGACAATTTTTCCCAGTTAATTCTTCTCTTTTCTATTAGGTCTATGACTGCAGTGGATTATAAACAAACTAGCTGAATCCTTCCAAACTCGATTTACAAACAGAAAGTATAT
The DNA here is from genome assembly GCA_033576555.1 of Oophaga sylvatica. NCBI lineage: Eukaryota > Metazoa > Chordata > Amphibia > Anura > Dendrobatidae > Oophaga > Oophaga sylvatica. The sequence goes on along the minus strand of JARQOD010001169.1, from coordinate 76,621 downwards.
TTTCATCACCCTCTACAACTCCTGACTCTGCTGCTCTGCTCCTCCCCCTGCCAGGGACTTTGCAGGGATGTAGAATTATGGTTCTAATGCTGACTCATGTGGGGAAAAGAGAATTCCTGTTTCTACATAGAGCTTAGAAGGATTCAATTAGTCAGTTTTTAATCATGTGATGTCACAGACCTAATGGAAAAGAGAAGAATTAACTGGGTAGAAAGGCAAAATGAGTACATGGTGTGACCTTATATGATAATTGCAGATAAAAACTTTGATGGAAGTGCTTTTTTAAATATACTTGCTGATTAATTCCTTTTCTTCCACATAGCACCAGAAATGTGACCAATAATCTTTCATTGCTGTGAAACACTATGGAAGATGACTCATGGAATGATGGAACCTGAGATTGGGGTAAGGGGTTCCATTATTTCTTATCTTTTAATAAATGGAAAAATGAAAGTTTCAGATTTTACATCTTTGCAATCATGCCAGGAAAATGGGGACCATGTAGGTGTGTATTGTTCTTCCATAAGATCTGTAGTGCAGCGCTCACTGCTTGTGTTGGGGGATACTTGTTTAGCACGGGATTAACGTAAACAGGCATGGTTTTTGCACATAAAACAGTCTATGAGGTTTATTTTTAACAGCATAAACCACATGGTAGGCCCTGTTGTACGTCACAGGCCTATCACAGTCCACAGCACTTCATCATATTCAGCTCTAACTCGCAGTCACTAAACCCGACGGACCTCTCTCCAGTCACCGGGGGTGACTGCACGCCGAACAGTTCATAATATGCACCATTGGAACAGACGTTAAGGTTGCGTCTCTACACATGCCGGACCATACTTCATCCAGTTACCGTGGGAGACCATATAGTTCATTACCTGACCTTTGTCAGTGCACACAGTTCCTCCCCAAACCCGGGGTTACCTTTCAGTTGCTACTGCTCCTCATGCTCACTCCTTGTCAGTCCAACATCCTCGAAGAAGCTGCTTAACTGGGATCACCATCCCGGACAGAGCCTTTCTCACACGGTCACCTGACACTCCAGATCCTCAGCAGGACGGTAGCTTCCTCAACGCAGGGCCGTCACAGAATCTGCACATACACGTGGCTTCTCCCGGGTGCTATTCAGGACATCCATCCCCACTTGGGACCGTCCAACACACAGGCCTCACCGGCTGCTATTCAGGGATCCGATCTGTTATGATTTGGTAGCCGAGGAGGACAGTAGCAAAAATACATTAGGCAACCAGACACCCAGAGAGGTTGGTGACTAGCGGATTGCAGACCCATAAACTGACAGCACAAATAGAAGCAGCCGTGGGACGTACCTACAGTCCCCTAAAAGCCTCGACGCAGCTGGAGAGTAAACTAAAACTAAAGAGAGAAAGGGAAAAGCTAACTGCCCCGGAGTAGAGCCCCCAAAGGAATAGGTAACCCCCAAACATATATTGGCGGTGAGACAAGATGAAATACAAACACAGGTAGAAAATAGAGCAAGCAAATGCTGGGGCCTGAACTGTCTAGATAGAACAGGACAGGAAAGAATACTGTCTGCAATCCAGCAAAAACTCTAAGAAAAATTCTAACACGTCTGATATGCAAAAATACTGAAACCACACGATCTCGCCCCCGCTAGATCAGAATTCTGGTGTGAACTGGTAGCAAATCAGCAGATACTGAAATAACAGGGAATTGAAAATACATGAAGCGTCTCTGGTGTGAACTGGTAGCAAATCAGCAGATACTGAAATAACAAGGAGCTGAAAATACATAAACAGTGACAAATGAGAAACAGAGTCCAGCGCAGGCCCCCGCAGGGGAACCTGGCTGTACTAACTCCAGAAGGGCAGAAAACTTAGATAGACAAAAGGGGAAAAAATGCCACAGAAATAAACAGCAAATAACTTATCTGAAAGCTGCAGGACAAAGCAGGAAGCAAGCTGACTTCCAAAAGGGACCAGGAAGAAACAAATCACCGGCAAGGATCATGGGAAGGTTGCTCACTTATATCTCCCCGTCAGAAACACCTGAATGCCGGTGATAGACTTCTGTTAGCCAAAGCATCTTCATTACTATCAGCAGCCACCACGGGGAGTCCAAACTCAGAAGTCAGATTCAGAGTGTTCACAACACCGATCCTGCCCAGGACCTTTCAACACACTGGCCACCAGTTCCAAGGCCTCACCATGTGCTATTCAGGAAGTTAACAACTCCCAACACAGAGGCCTTCCAGGACCATGCACTCTGACCACTCAGGTTCACAACACACAACCATGTGACCAGACCTCAGTCACATTATATATCCCAAACCACCCCCATATGTAGGCGGTGTATGTGTGGCTGGCCGATCCCGCCCAGCTCTCCGACTAGCCCTGTAAGCCTCCCTAGTAAAATAAACAAAAACTCTTGTGGGGCTACAAGTCCCAGAACAACATTACTGGCTTACAGCGCAGAGGACTTCTGGACACATACCAGCCATTCACAATCATGGCGGTCACTGTTTTATCATCACAATCAAGGAAACACCCCCCATGCATATCCTGAGGAGCACATACAGCGCCCCCTCGCTGTAACACGGGTCACTGCATCACAGATCATAGCCCCTTAATGTTCAGGAAACCACAAAACAGCTTAAATGTCATTCTGTATTGAACAATTTATTTATATATCTGAAAATCTGTACATGAATGGGGTTTGGATACTAGTTTTTAATTATGTCTAGAAATATCTGCATGATAATTCTTCCATCAGACTGCCAATATCTTAATTATGACAAATTGTGTTACAGATGCTAGAAAATGGGTGAGGAGCGGGTTTTCAAAGGTTAATGTGTTGATATAGCCTAGGAATGTCTGGGTTAATCTGTTATTGATTGCATTTCGAACGCCTTCCTTCTTATTTCACTGCCTTTTCTTTGCAACTTCTAAAGAAAGCTTTAAGGAATAATCTAAAATGAATGTTTAGCAAGACTCATCAATTATTTTCATTTTCCCCTGTGTTTTAGAGAGAGAGAATGAATGACATATCCTACAGTTGCCATTTTCTGCTTAAATGTCACTGCCTTTTTCTGCATTTATATTACATCTTTTTGGCACTGCTCTCATCACACAAAATGAAACATTTTTTGACTTACTCATTTTAACATTTTCAATCAATAGAAGGAAAAATCTAAAGTAATTAACAATTTTAGTCTTCAAAAGAACCAGCCAGGGTGCTCAAATAAAGTCATATAAAACAATATGAGACACAAAGCACAGCAATGAAGACTATGTTTCCATATACATTATTTATTGTTCTGTCAGGGTTTCCATCTTACTATAGTACGTACAGAGTATACCCAGCAGCACAATTCTAGTCCTGAAAAGCACTGACCCTGAACCCTATTAAAAATCTGACATACCCCTATAAAAATCAACATCGTTCGTCAAGATATATTGGGATATATACCATATATGCTCATGTATAAGCCGACCCCCCTAATTTTGCCACAAAAAACTGGGAAAACTTATTGACTCGTGTATAAGTCTAGGGTGGAAAGTGATTATGCCCCCATATGCTCCATAGATTATGCCCTCATATGTTCCACAGATTATGCCCCATATGCTGCACAGATTATGCCCCATATGCTGCACAGATTATGCCCCATATGCTGCACAGATTATGCCCCCATATGCTGCACAGATTATGCCCATATGCTGCACAGATTATGCCCATATGCTGCACAGATTATGCCCCATATGCTGCACAGATTACGCTCATATGCTGCACAGATTATGCCCCATATGCTGCACAGATTATGCCCATATGCTACACAGATTATGCCCCATATGCTGCAGATTATGCCTCATATGCTGCCAGATTATGCCCCATATGTGCAAATTAGCCCCATATGGTGCACAGATTATGCCCCCATATGTTCCACAGATTATGCCCCATATGTTGCACAGATTATTCCCCATATGCTGCACAGATTATGCCCCATATGTTCCACAGATTATGCCCCCATATGTTCCACAAATTATGCCTCATATGTTCCATAGCTTATGCCCCATAGCATAGGTCCCTTATGCTGCCACTGCAAAAGAAAAAAAAAAAAAAGACATACTCACCTCTTGTCGCAGGGAGCCAGGTGCCGGTGTCCTGAGCAGGCGGTGACGCCGGCGCGCTATGGGGACAGGTGCCGGCGTCACCGCTCGCTCAGGACCCCAGCACCTGAGATATTTATCTGTGACCGGACCGGTCCACCGCTGCACGTTGCTCGGTCTTCCGGGTCCTCGGCAGTGAATGATCAGGCAGAGGGCGCAGTGCGCACTAACTACGTCATCGCGCCCTCTGCCTGAACATTTACAGCCAGAGGAGTCGGACGAGGAGGTCGGAGCAGCACGCAGCGGTGGACCGAGGGATAGGTGAATATAGCATATACTCACCCCCCCGCCGGCGCGTCACTCTCTGCAGCCTCTCCTCTTCTCCCGGCGGTCTCTGCAGCTCTTCCTTCCTACAGCAGTCACTTGGTACCGCTCATTAAAGTCATGAATATGTTCATATTCATGACTTTAATGAGCGGTACCATGTGACCGCTGCAGGAAGGAGCCAGAGATAGTGGGAGAAGCAGGGGGGCTGCAGAGACGCACCGGCGGAGGGGTGAGTATGATCCGACACCCCCGCTCCCCCTCCCCTGGCGACCCCCGGTATATGACTCGTGTATAAGCCGAGAGGGGGACTTAGCCCTAAAAAATGGGCTGAAAATCTCGGCTTATACGCGAGTATATACGGTAGTAATGAAAATAGAACATCCAAATTAGTTGCAGTATAACTGCTTTAAGAGCATAATCTATGATGGTAATGAGATGAGTCCATAAACATTTGTTGTAAATGAAATATAATAATGAACTACACTGCTCAAAAAAATAAAGGGAACACTTAAACAACAGAATATAACTCCAAGTAAATCAAACTTCTGTGAAATTAAACTGTCGACTTAGGAAGCAACATTGATTTACAATCAATTTCACATGCTGTGTGCAAATGGAATAGACAACAGATGGAAATTATTGGTAATTATCAAGACACATTCAGTAAAGGAGTGGTCCTGCAGTTGGGGAACACAGACCACATCTCAGTACCAATGCTTTCTGGCTGATGTTTTGGTCACTTTTGAAAGTTGGTTGTGCTTTCACACACGTGGTAGCATAAGACGGACTCTACAACCCACACAAGTGGCTCAGGTGGTGCAGCTCATTCAGGATGGCACATCAATGCGAGCTGTGGCAAGAAGGTTTACTGTGTCTGTCAGCGTAGTGTCCAGAGGCTGGAGGCGCTACAAGGAGACAGGCCAGTAGTCTAGGAGATGTGGAGGGGACCAAAGGAGGGCAACAACCCAGCAGCAAGACTGCTACCTCTGCCTTTGTGCAAGGAGGAACAGGAGGAGCACTGCCAGAACTGCAAAATGACCTCCAGCAGGCCACAAATGTACATGTGTCTGAACAAAAGGTTAGAAACCAACTCCATGAGGAAGGTCTGAGTGCCCGACATCAACAGATGTGGATTGTGCTCACAGCCAACACGGTGTAGGACGCTTGGCATTTGCCACAGAACACCTGGATTGGCAAATTCGCCACTGGTGCCCTGTGCTCTTCACAGATGAAAGCGGGTTCACACTGAGCACATGTAACAGACGTGACAGAGTCTGGAGACGCCGTGGAGAGTGACCTGTTGCCTGCAACATCCTTCAGCATGACCAGTTTGGCAGTGGGTCAGTAATGGTGTGGGGTGGCATTTCTTTGGAGGGCCACACAGCCCTCCATGTGCTCGTCAGAGGTAGCCTGACTGCCATTAGGTGCCGAGATGAGATCCTCAGACCCCTTGTGAGACCATATGCTGGTGCGGTTGGCCCTGGGTTCCTCCTAATGCAGGACAATGCCAGACCTCATGTGGCTAGAGTGTGTCAGCAGTTCCTGCAAGTTGAAGGCATTGAAGCTATGGACTGGCCCGCACGTTCCCCAGACCTGAATCTGATTGAGCACATCTGGGACATCATATCTCGCTCCATCCACCAACGTCACATTGCACCACAGATTGTCCAGGAGTTGGAGGATGCTTTAGTTCAGGTCTGGGAGGAGATCTGCCGCCTCCTCAAGAGCATGCCCAGGCATTGTAGGGAGGTCATACAGGCACGTGGAGGCCACACACACTACTGACCATCATTTTGACTAGTTTTAAAGACATTACATTCAAGTTTAATTTTGTGGGTGACTCCAAACCCGGGCCTCCATTGGTTAATAAATTTGATTTCCATTGATGATTTTTGTGTGATTTTGCTGTCAGCACATTCAACTTTGTACAGAACAAAGTATTCAATGAGAATATTTCATTCATGCAGATCTAGGATGTGTTATCTGAGTGTTCCCTTTATTTTTTTGTGCAGTGTATAAAGAGTTGGTATGTTATTTTTAGATTATTCTTTATGTTTCTTAGAAATTCCGGATTTAATAATCGTCTTGTACTGTGCTTTTCAATACTAGGCATCCTCTAAATGGGGTTTCCAGATGTTGTAGAAACATCATTCAGATGCACTGAACTAATATGCCATCTAAAATATGTTTGCAACGAATCATACACATGTAAACATATCTTTAGATTACATTTCTTCTGCTCCACGTACACAAAAAGAGGTAGTGGTAAAAGATAAGGAGAAAATCAAATAGTGAAATTGGTGACAGATTTGCAGAATTAAAACTGTAAAACTTTTAGGATATGTGCAGATTATCAGTAAATGCTGCGGGTTGGATGCTGCGTAATTGTGCAGTATCCAACCCGCAGCGGCTAGCTGCGACAGCTTAGGATACTTTCACACTTGCGTTTTATCGCGCAGCGCATCATGCGCTATCGGTCGCATGTGCTATGTTCCCCTATCTTTAACATGGCGGGCGCAGGGTCTTGCGCTTGCACGTGCTCATCAGCGTTTGGCGTGCGCAGCGCATTTTATAGGTGTGCGCCCAGACGCGCTAGACGCTACATGTTGCATTTTTTTTCCGGCCCACCACTTTAAAAATGCGCGTGCGCACATATGCGCACGCTATGTGCATAAAAATAACATTGCAGTCTATGGGTGCGCAGGTGTGCGCGTGGCTGTGCGCTCGTCAGCGCTTGTGCGCGCATGCGATTTTTGAGTAAACAATGTCTAGACACTTGTCTAAAACACCCCTAAACAAGAAACATTGTCTGTGAGGGGTGGAGATAAAGGAAGGTGTCTTCAGTGCCTGACAGACCCCTACTCAGACTGCCTGGAGACACTGCTGATACAGCCTGGAAGATACAGCCTGGACCCCTACTACAGTGCCTGGAGACTTCAGCCTGAACAACAGCCTGGACCCCTACTAGACAGCCTGAACATACAGGCTGGACCCCTACTACAGTGCCTGGAGACTTCAGCCTGCACATACAGCCTGGACCCCTACTAGACAGCCTTCAAGAGACAGCCAAGACAGCAAGTTTGGATCCAAAGCGCAAGAATGTGAGTATTCTTCACCAAATGACTGCCTGTCCTTTCCAATGTATATGTACTAAAGCTTTGTAATTTTTTTATTGCAGCATGTGTTCTTCTGGATCACAGTATTCGCCATCCCGGCAAGAACTGGCCCAAGCAGAGCGTGATGTGAGTATCTTCCTGCCTTTGGGTAAGTATAGCTGCTAAATCTCCAAATGTCTAAAATTTTTGTTCCTTTTTCAGACATCAGCGTCGGACACGGCCATTGAGAAGTCAGAACAGCAGGAGCAGTTGCAGCTAAGACAAGTCCCGGTGGCGAGACGGAATGTAAGTATATAGTGTTTTGAATGTCTCTTTTTTTGGGGGGGGTCTTTTTTTATTTATGCAATATATACAAGATTGTAATATTTATTTTTTTCTAGGTTCCACAACGGGACGAGGACCTCTATGTGGACAACGAGGCCCTCATCTGCCAGGTCCATGAGCGTGTCCCGTTGTGGGACAGCCGTGATCCGCAGTACAAGGACAATGTGGTGAGCCGGCGGCTATGGAATGAGGTGGCCGCAGCATTGATGGATGGCTGGGATAGCGCCTCTCCAAACCTCAAAAAGGCGTTTAGTAAGTATTTCCATGCTCTGTAATGCCGCCGTGACTCTTGTTCCAGATGGCACTGATGGGTTTGGTGGTAGATATATTCTACCTGCAAACCCAACAGTGTCATCTGGTTCAACAGTGACTGCCCTGTGTATGCTATTGCTATGTTGTGCATTGTATTGCTTTTTTTATGCTGCATTAACTCTTGTTCCAGATGTCACTGATGGGTTTGCTGGTAGATATTATTCTACCGGCAAACCCACCAGTGTCATCTGGTTCAACAGTGACTGCTCTTTGTATGCTATTGCTATGTTGTGCATTGTATTACTTTTTTATGCTGCATTCACTCTTGTTCCAGATGTCACTGATGGGTTTGCTGGTAGATATATTCTACCTGCAAACCCATCAGTGTTATCTGGTTCAACAGTGACTTCTCTTTGTATGCTATTGCTTTTTAATGTTGCATTCACTCTTGTTCCTGATGGCACTGATGGGTTTGCTGGTAGATATATTCTACCGGCAAACCCAACAGTGTCATCTGGTTCAACAGTGACTGCTCTTTGTATGCTATTGCTTTTTAATGCTGCATTCACTATTGTTCCTGATGGCACTGATGGGTTTGCTGGTAGATATATTCTACCGGCAAACCCAACAGTGTCATCTGGTCCAACAGTGACTGCCTGTGTATGCTATTGCTATGTTGTGCATTGTATTGCTTTTTAATGTTGCATTCACTCTTGTTCCAGATGGCACTGATGGGTTTGCTGGTAGATATATTCTACCGGCAAACCCAACAGTGTCATCTGGTTTAACAGTGACTGCTCTTTGTATGCTATTGCTTTTTAATGTTGCATTCACTCTTGTTCCTGATGGCACTGATGGGTTTGCTTGTAGATATATTCTACCGGCAAACTCAACAGTGTCATCTGGTCCAACAGTGACTGCCCTGTGTATGCTATTGCTATGTTGTGCATTGTATTGCTTTTTTTATGCTGCATTCACTCTTGTTCCAGATATCACTGATGGGTTTGCTGGTAGATATACTCTACCAGCAAACCCAACAGTGTCATCTGGTTCAACAGTGACTGCCCTATGTAAGCTATTGCTATGTTGTGCATTGTATTGCTTTTTTTATGCTGCATTCACTCTTGTTCCAGATGTCACTGATGGGTTTGCTGGTAGATATATTCTACAGGCAAACCCAACAGTGTCATCTGGTTCAACAGTGACTGCTCTTTGTATGGTATTGCTTTTTAATGTTGCATTCACTCTTGTTCCTGATGTCACTGATGGGTTTGCTGGTAGATATATTCTACCTGCAAACCCAACAGTGTCATCTGGTACAGCAGCGACTGCCCTGTGTATGCTATTGCTATGTTGTGCATTGTGTTGCGTTTTTTATGCTGCATTCACTCTTGTTCCAGATGTCACTGATGGGTTTGCTGGTAAATATATTCTACCGGCAAACCCAACAGTGTCATCTGGTTCAACAGTGACTGCTCTTTGTATGCTATTGCTTTTTTATGTTGCATCCACTCTTGTTCCTGATGGCACTGATGGGTTTGCTGGTAGATATATTCTACCAGCAAACCCAACAGTGTCATCTGGTTCAACAGTGACTGCTCTTTGTATGCTATTGCTTTTTAATGTTGCATTCACTCTTGTTCCTGATGGCACTGATGGGTTTGCTGGTAGATGCATTCTACCAGCAAAACCAACAGTGTCATCTGGTTCAACAGTGACTGCCCTGTGTATGCTATTGCTTTTTTATGCTTCATTGACTGCTTACAATTTTCATTCGTGTGTGTGATGAGACACATTTTGCCCTGATGGGTTTGCTGGTAGATGTATTCTACCGGCAAACCCAACAGTGTCATCTGGTCCAACAGTGACTGCCCTGTGTATGCTATTGCTATGTTGTGCATTGTATTGCTTTTTAATGTTGCATTCACTCTTGTTCCAGATGACACTGATGGGTTTGCTGGTAGATATATTCTACCGGCAAACCCAACAGTGTCATCTGGTTTAACAGTGACTGCTCTTTGTATGCTATTGCTTTTTAATGTTGCATTCACTCTTGTTCCTGATGGCACTGATGGGTTTGCTTGTAGATATATTCTACCGGCAAACTCAACAGTGTCATCTGGTCCAACAGTGACTGCCTTGTATATGCTATTGCTATGTTGTGCATTGTATTGCTTTTTTTATGCTGCATTCACTCTTGTTCCAGATGTCACTGATGGGTTTGCTGGTAGATATATCTCTGCCAGCAAACCCAACAGTGTCATCTGGTTCAACAGTGACTGCCTGTGTATGCTATTGCTGATGTTGTGCATTGTATTGCTTTTTTTATGCTGCATTCACTCTTGTTCCAGATGTCACTGATGGGTTTGCTGGTAGATATATTCTACAGGCAAACCCAACAGTGTCATCTGGTTCAACAGTGACTGCTCTTTGTATGCTATTGCTTTTTAATGTTGCATTCACTCTTGTTCCTGATGTCACTGATGGGTTTGCTGGTAGATATATTCTACCTGCAAACCCAACAGTGTCATCTGGTCCAACAGTGACTGCCCTGTGTATGCTATTGCTATGCTGTGCATTGTATTGCTTTTTTATGCTGCATTCACTCTTGTTCCAGATGTCACTGATGGGTTTGCTGGTAGATATATTCTACCTGCAAACCCAACAGTGTCATCTGGTTCAACAGTGACTGCCCTGTGTATGCTATTGCTATGTTGTGCATTGTATTGCTTTTTTTATGCTGCATTCACTCTTGTTCCAGATGTCACTGATGGGTTTGCTGGTAGATATATTCTTCCGGCAAACCCAACAGTGTCATCTGGTTCAACAGTGACTGCTCTTTGTATGCTATTGCTTTTTTATGTTGCATTCACTCTTGTTCCTGATGGCACTGATGGGTTTGGTGGTAGATATATTCTAACTGCAAACCCAACAGTGTCATCTGGTTCAACAGTGACTGCCCTGTGTATGCTATTGCTATGTTGTGCATTACATTGCTTTTTTTATGCTGCATTCACTCTTGTTCCAGATGTCACTGATGGATTTGCTGGTAGATATATTCTACCGGCAAACCCAACAGTGTCATCTGGTTCAACAGTGACTGCTCTTTGTATGCTATTGCTTTTTAATGTTGCATTCACTCTTGTTCCTGATGGCACTGATGGGTTTGCTGGTAGATATATTCTACCGGCAAACCCAACAGTGTCATCTGGCTCAACAGTGACTGCTCTTTGTATGCTATTGCTTTTTAATGTTGCATTCACTCTTGTTCCTGATGGCACTGATGGGTTTACTGGTAGATATATTCTACCTGCAAACCCAACAGTGTCATCTGGTTCAACAGTGACTGCCCTGTGTATGCTATTGCTATGTTGTGCATTGTATTGCTTTTTTTTGCTGCATTCACTCTTGTTCCAGATGTCACTGATGGGTTTGCTGGTAGATATATTCTACTGGCAAACCCAACAGTGTCATCTGGTTCAACAGTGACTGCTCTTTGTATGCTATAGCTTTTTAATGTTGCATCCACTCTTGTTCCTGATGGCACTAATGGGTTTGCTGGTAGATATATTCTACCGGCAAACCCAACAGTGTCATCTGGTTCAACAGTGACTGCCCTGTGTATGCTATTGCTTTTTTATGCTTCATTGACTGCTTGCAATTTTCATTCGTGTGTGTGATGAGACACATTTTGCCCTGAGTGCATTGTATAATATATATATTTTTTTCCAACAGTGAACAAAGTCTGCACACGATGGCGCTCGCTGAAGGACCGCTTCAACACTGATGTTTGTGTAGAGGGACAGGTTCGCAGTGGTTCAGCAGCAAGGACAAGAAGGAAATATCGCTACTATCGCGAGTTGGCGTTCCTGAGATCAGTCCTTGCCAGCAGAGCGTAAGTTTTCCAATTTTTTTTTTTTTTTAAATCCGTGCTTTTCTATTCCACAGCTGATGCTTCTTGTAAATGCATGATCGTAATGTATTTATTTTCTTTCCACAGCACCTGGAGCAGCACCATGCAACCTGTCCCTGAAGCGGTCCTTCCTCGGACGACCTTGGACCCGTCCCAGCCATCCGACAGCCAGGAAGCAACTTGCAGGTCAGCAACACGGACAGCTGGTGACCAGGAAGCTGGTCAGTCAGGTGTTCCCCTGTCCAGGTCTCTGCCACTGGTTATGCGGGCACTTCCCGCCAGCGGCAGAGGGCCTTGGAAAGGAATGTCTTGCCCGAGTTCATGCACTTGAGCGAGGCCTTTCATGGCAATATGAAGTCGCTGTCAGGCACAGTGTAAAGTGGTTTTTCACTAATGGAACGTGGTTTTACCCACATGGAACACCGCTTCCACTGTGTCGACCAGCGTCTTGATTGCCTGGAGGCCGACCTCAACAGACCAGCGCACCATTTTTTCAGTAAAATTGAATGGGGCATGGCGGAACACCTTAGTCCTGAGCAACAGCTGAGTGTGTTGCAGGCCTGCAACACTGCTTACTTACAGGCTATGCAGCAGAATCGGTACGTGCAGCAGTCAGTGGTTGCATATCCAACTGTGCCACCACTGATTCGCCACACATCACTACCGACTTCTGCTGCATACCACTGCACGGCCACCAGCATTCCGAGTCACCACTACACCACCACAAGTCCGAGTACTGCTGGACACTCCACCGTCGCCACCACCATGGCAAGCGCTGCTCCTGTCTGGAGCACCACCACCACAGACACTGTTCCCCAGTCTTGGACTACCACCACCACAGTACCTGCTTGGGCCACTGTCCCCACTTCTCCTTCTAGGAGCACAGCCACCACTACACAACATTTTCGGAGCACAGCCACCACTTCTCCTTCTAGGAGCACTGCCACCACTCCGCACCATTTTCGGAGCACAGCCACCACTTCTCCTGCTAGGAGTACCGCCACCACTATCCACCATTTTAGGAGCACAGTCACCACTTCTCCTGCTAGGAGTACCACCACCACTATCCACCATTTTAGGAGCACAGACACCACTTCTCCTTCTAGGAGTACCGCCATCACTCAGCACCAGTTTAGGAGCACAGACGACACTTCTCCTTCTTGAGTACCGCCACCTCCCTGCAGCAGTTTAGGAGCACAGACACCACTTCTCTTCCTTGGACCACTGCCACCACTTGTCCTCCTCAGAGCACTGCCACAACGTCTCCTCCGAGTACCGCCACCGCCACCACAGAGCATGACACGGGTGACCGACATTCCGTGTTTTATGTTTCAAGGCCACGGTCCACAAGCTCAAGGCAGTCAAACAGAAGTCGGTCCATGCAGGGGACTCCTAACCCCAAGAAGAGAAAGAAGACTTTGTCCATCCCCCTCTCCTCCTAATGTGTCTCTACCTGCCTCTACTTCCATGTCTGATCTTCCTTCCCCCACTACTTTCGTCACCCCTTCCCCTCGAACACCTTCCTCGCTTTCCAGCCGTTCGTCATCTCTGCACACACCCAGAGTATCCCAATCTCCCCCAAAACGTCCTTCTCAATAAAAATGGTATTTTTTGATTTGTTGTAACAAATAAATGTGCAACTATGCTTTTAGTAAAAACGGTTTGATTAATGTGTCTTTCGCCGCCTACACCCACTGCGCCGTACACACACGGCGCCGTACACACACTGCGCCGTACACTTTGTGTTTTTGCCTACACATAACTGCAGGAATGACACATGTTTGTGTCATTCCTGGAGATATGTGTAGTCAAAAACACAAATATATGACTTGTATTTTCCCCACCTGTCTCTTCTGTCTGCTAATATTACACAGACTGAATAGAGGATGGTGTTGAGTGCAAGGCATATCTATTTTACCTTGCCAGGTATCATAGAAAGTTAAATGAGTATGGTGTGTTTTTACCATCATTTAACTTTGTGATACAAGGCCAGGGATTCTAGATATACCTTGTAATTAATCACATCCTCTATTCAGTGTGTGTTTAATAAACTAGGGAGATGATGTTGAAAATACACGTTATATGTACAATCCCCTGGCCTTGTGTCATTACTATCACAGCTGGGCAGGTGAATACACATGAGTTTTAACCTGCAGAGTCGCTTCAGTCTGCATTTATTTCAAGCATACTGTCGCGATGCTGCAGTTTATAACTCATATGTGTATTCACCTGCCCAGGTGTGATACATACTGAAGTGAGGATGCGTTATTTGGGGCATCACCACTTCAGCATGACACCAGGCCTGGGGATTGAAGAAGATGTATAAACTTTATTATCTCTCCAGTGCGTTCAAAATGAAGCCACAGTGATGATACTACAAATAATATTTATAGTCACCTGGTCAGGTATATCAGGTATAATAAAGAGTGACGGATGCTAGTGCATCCACAAATCAGTATTTGTAACATCAGGCCAGGTGACACAAATATTATTTGTTTTATCTCCACCGTCGCTGCAAATTTAACCCAAACTGGAGACATGATAAAGGTTATACAACTTGTGTGTGTGTATGTATAGTCACCTGGTCAGGATTACTAGTAAATTCATGATGCTCAAAAAAAAAAACATCATCATGAATTCACTGGTGAACCTGGACAGTTGATTATTGTATTTGAGTGTAAAAACACAGACTGCACTCGGTACAGGTATAAACATAGGTATTTTATTAACATACAGACAAGAAAAATTTTTTTTACACCATTTGTTCTTGCTATTCTACCCTTCCTACATCTGACATGAAGTAGGCTGCAAATTGGTCCCTCATTTGGCCAACTTCAACAGAAGACCTGAGAGGGTGCTGAGTGAACTCAGGCAATGGGTTAGGAGCTGCATCATCAAGTTCAAAGTTTGGGTGCTCTTTAGACATAACAAAATTATGTAGCACCACACAGGCCTTCACAACTTCATCCACTGTTTCCAGTTTCAGATGAATGGCTGTGCCCAGAATGCGCCATCTGGAAACCAGTATACCGAAGGCACACTCTACTGTTCTTCTGGCCCTGGTCAGCCTGTAATTAATATTTTTTTGTTGTGGTCCAAGTCCTGGCTGGAGTAGGGTTTGAGCAGATGTTGGCACATCTGGAATGCCTCATGCCCAACCATGACAAATGGCTGTGGCGGACCTTCGGTGTGGGGAAGAGGCCGTGGCATGGTGAAATTTAACTGGTTTCCATACAACCTCCGGTCCATGTCAGAGTTCTTAAAGGCCTGTGAGTCATTTCCACGGCCAAATGCCCCAATGTCCACTGCAACAAACATACAGTCTGCATCAGCAATGGTCATGAGAACTGTAGAGAAGTACTTTTTGTAGTTGTAGTACTCCGAGCCTGTTCTTTTGGGTTTGATGATCCGGATGTGTTTCCCATCAACTGCTCCCAAACAGTTGGGGAAATTGCAGGTTGTCCAGAATTTTTCAGCTATTTCTAGCCACTTTTCTGTGGTGGGCAGGGGCATAAATTCTGGACAGAGAACATTCCACAATGCCCGGCAGGTGTCCACAACAATTCCTAACAAGGTGGAGATACCAATCCGGTACTGGAAGTGGAGTGAAGACAGGCTCTCTCCAGTAGCCAGGAATCTGAGAAAGAAAAAAAAAAAATATTATTGTATTTAGTTTTTTTAAAACATTTAACTAAAGAGAAAAAAAGTACATGGCATACAAATAATTCTGCAGGTCTTTGTTTACTAGATAGCAGAACAATAATTCTGGCAGCTTTGGAATAGTACATGGCAGAACAAATAAAATGATGCAGGCATTGGTTTAGCAATATTACGTACCGTAATGTCACCAGGAGTCTTTCCTCCAGAGGAATCACCCGACGGAGCTGTGTGTCCTGTCTCCGGATGAATTGTTGGACCCGAGCAAGTAAATCCCTGAAGGTTTCTTGTGACATCCGGGTATAGTCCGTAAATTTCTCGGGGTTTGCCTGCAGCTCGCTATAGAGGGTGTGGTACACTCCACGGCTCTTCCCGCCACTGCCGTCTTCGCTGTCTCTCTCTCTCCCTTTCTTCGTGGCAAGCAACTGCATAAGCCTGAGCCATCGCAATGTCCAGATCCAAGTTGAAGTGGAAACTCTTCCAGCGCAGATCCATGTTCACAAATGCAAATGCAATCAAATGTGAAGAATGGCTGTAAACAGGCTCTATATAAAGATTTCCTATAACACACGCCCACTGGTGTCCCATTGGTGGAGTCTGTTGCAAGAATTTTTCAAGGATTTTCCTCCTGTGAAATGCGCCTAAAAAACGCAAACGCATGCAAAAACGCTTGAAATCGCATACAATCGCTGTGTTTTTTCTAGTAATGCGCACACTTATGTGACTAAATATCGCATCGTTTACAAGCGTTTGAACGCGTTTTTTTAATGCGTTTTATGTGCGCTCGATACGCAGCGCAAAAAAACGCAAGTGTGAAAGTAGCCTAAGTGGATGGGATGTCAAGAAATCCCATGCCCACTATGCGACCACAGGCGCCTGCGGCTCTCCCGCGGAGACTGACTGACTGACCGCGTGTCTCACCAGACTGTAGCATGTCAATTTCTCTTGCGGAGACTCTAGTCTCTGCAAGAGAAGTTTCACCTATAGAATATATTGGATGCGGTAAATCCGCACGGTTCAGTGAACACATGCGGATTCACCTGCGTTCAATAGATGGTAGCGCTTTGAAAGCAGTGAACATGTGCTGCATCCAAAGCACTGCCACCTCCAGAACATGTGCACATACCCTAAAACCTGAGAATGAAAACAGCATCAAGATACAAGATGCAAAATAAGAATGTGACCAAACACTGAGTATGACAACAGCTATATCTTCTAACCCTGCTATCAACCTGAGCCTTGTGTGTATGTATTTTTTTACTTGGACAAGTAAAGATCTTAATGTTCCAGTTTACAAATGTGAAGTTTCCCTTTCATGTGTTTTGCCATGTCAAGCATTACACAATACGGGCTGGTGGATTTATTAGTAAATGGCTTAAAACTGTCAGATTTAACACAGTAGTATTTGATCTGTGTTAATTTTGGTATATGTTGCTAGATATAATGAATAAGACTGTATAATCGAAATGCGTCAGGTTTCTTCGAGGATACCAGGTGGTCTGCCAGCATGTCACATTTTTATATGTAAGAAATAAATGTGAAGTTTTATTTTAACAAGTATCTTGGCTGTATAAATTGTTTTTCCATTCCTGATTGCCAGCATTTTGTAATGTCCCCATCTTGTACTTGTAATAATGTCCCATATTCTATTGCTCTTTAGACACACATAAAAAAAAATTCTTCTCAGATCCACTTTGAAATGCATTGCTAGAATAAACACCTGCTTTTTTTCAAGCTACTTCAGATCTCCTCTTCACTGGCAGCGCTCACCGAGACCGGAGTTTTTCTTACCATGACTGATTTGCAGCTTGCGACAGATTCCCTTTAAGCAAACTACCTTTTTGCAAAAGCCATACAAATTGGCATATTGGGCATAATAAATAAAAAACACCCAAAGCTCTTGAAACGTATAGCAGTATGAATAAAATTAGACAAAAAAGTGGTCACTTTTAATTAGGTGACTGGTTCTCCATAATGGATTCATGACAAGGGCATATAAAATCTGAAGATAGTTTGGTTAATTAGGTATGGAGAAAGCAAATAGCCTGTTGCTGTGAAAAATAAGGAGATCAGACAAAGGTACCGTATATACTCGAGTATAAGCTGACCCGAGTATAAGCCGAGACCCCTAATTTTGCCTCAAAAAACTGGGAAAACTTATTGACCCGAGTATATGCCAAGGGTGGGAAATGCAGCAGCTACAGGTAAATTTCAAAAATAAAAATAGATACCAATAAAAGTAAAATTAATTGAGACATAAGTAGGTTAAATGTTTTTGAATATCCATATTGAATCAGGAGCCCCATATAATGCTCCATACAGTTCATGATGGGCCCCATAAGATACTCCATACAAAATATGCCCCATATAATGCTCCATAAAGTTCATGATGGGCCCCATAAGATGCTCCATACAAAAATATGCCCCATATAATGCTGCACAAAGTGTTATGATTTGGTAGCTGAGGACTGCAGCAAAAATAGGCTAAGCAACCAGACACCCAGAGAGGTTGGTAACTAGCGGATTGCAAACTCCTAAACAGAGAGCACAAATAGAAGTAGCCATAGGGCATACCTATGGTGCCCTAGACTCCTCAACACAGCCGGAGAGTTAACTAAGCCTAAAGAGAGAAAGGGGAATGCTAACTGCCCCGGAGAAGACCCCCAAAGGAATAGGTAGCCCCCAAACATATATTGGCGGTGAGACAAGATGAAGTACAAACACAAGCAGAAAATAGAGCAAGCAAATGCTGGAGCCCAAACTGTCTAGATAGAACAGGACAGGAAAGAATACTGTCTGCAATCCAGCAAAAACACTAAGAAATATTCCAACACATCTGATATGCAAAAATACTGAGACCATATGATCTCTCCCTCGCTAGATCAGAACTCTGGTGTGAACTGGTAGCAAACCAGTAGACACTGAAAAAACAGGTAACTGGAAATACATGAACAGTGGCAAATGAGAAACAGTATCCAGTGCAGGCCCCCGCAGGGGAACCTGGCTGTACTAAATCCAAAAGGGCAGAAAACTGAGATAGACAAAAGGAAAAACAAATGCCACAGAAATAAACAGCAAATATCTTATCTGAAGGTTGCAAGACAAAGCAGGAAGGAAGCTGACTTCCAAAAGGGACCAGGAAGAAACAAATCACCGGCAAGGATTATGGGAAGGTTGCTCACTTATATCTCCTTAGTCAGTAAAACCTGATTGCCACTCATCGCCCCCAGGTGATAGACTTCTGTTAGCCAAAGCAGCTTCATTACTTTCAGCAGCCACCAGGGGGAGCCCAAACTTAATGCACATAAGATTATACGCCACCCTAAGGTCAAGCTTGGTAAACCTTTCACTCGGGAGAATAAATTTGAAATCAGGGGTAATGGATACTGATATTTAACAGTGATCTTATTAAGGAGGCGATAGTCAATACATGGCCTCAAAGAACCATCCTTCTTGGCCACAAAGAAAAAGCCGGCACCTAAAGGTGAAGAGGATGGCCTAATATGACCCTTCTCCAATGACTCTTTGATATAAGATCGCATAGCCTTATGCTCAGGTACAGACAAATTGAAGAGCCGACCCTTGAGAAATTTACAACCGGGCACTAATTCAATCGCGTAATCATAACTCTTGTGAGGAGGCAAGGACGCAGACTTATTCTCACTGAACACATCAGAAAAATCAGTCAAATAGTCAGGGACATCCTGAGACTGGGGAGAGGTAGAAAAAACAGGAGTGTCACCATGAACACATTGACAACCCCAACTGACCACAGACACAGACTTCCAATCCAAAACAGGATTATGGATCTACAGTAGTGTTGAGCGATACGATAATGCAAATATCGGCTATCGGCCGATATTAGCTCTATCGGCCTTTCGATAATTTGTTTCGATATTTTCGTCTTATCGAATACCGGAATCGGATTTGTCACTGTCACTGTCTGTGTCCGTCGGTCGGGTCTGTCACTATCAGTGTCCGTCGGTCGGGTCTGTCAGGAGTCAGCGGCACTTACCTGGCAGAAGATCTCCGGCGGTCACGTCCTGGACTGCTTCATGGCCGCCATTCTCTTCTCTCCCCGGCGGTCACATGCAGTTTCTCACGATAACTGCAGTGACTGCTGGGTAATCCCGGCCGTAAAGCAGTCAGTCCGATGACGTCACCGCCGGGGAAGCAGGTAATCAGCTGTGCTGCGTCGCGATGACAGGCTCTGCCTGTCATTGCGATTATATCCAAAAGAAGTCCACAACTATATAAACTATTGGAGCTAACACTCAAAAGCATATTCATGAATACAAAACTACGGTATTAAACACAATGTAGTGACCGTAAAAAAGTGTTCCAGCAATATATTAAAAATACAAATTTATTGATAAATCCTTTTTTAAAAAATACATACATAAAAAACAAAACAAAACAAGGAATACCCAGTAGGAGGGAAACAATCCTTAGATAAGAAGAATAATATCTAGCAAATCCAAGGCTACAATTTTATTATGGGGTCCACATAACCTCATGGTGAGGCAATTGCCTATATAAGAAGTATATTTATTTTACATGAAAATATGAATGTGTCATCGCTCAAGCATACTAGCACAAAAATACATACGGGCTAAATCAAGGCTGCATATTAATAAATGGAAAAAATCCTAAGTCAAATCATGCCCTGTTACAACACCGGATAAGTTATCACTAGTGCCAGAGAAGTGACACATCTACAACAGGATACAAACATCCTAGATGAAATATCTGCCTGTTAAAGGCGCATGGTAAAAATGGCTAAGGTGGACAGGTGAATATACCTAGTAGCAGGACTGCGTGACCGTGTCTGGCGTTCCCTCCTCCACCCCAAGCGCTGCGCGGTGCCTGGAAACCCGCTGTGTACCTTGATCGCTGGTCTCCCGCCTGTCACACGCAGCGATGTGTGCCTGTCAGCGGGAAACCAGCGATCAAAAAAAGGTCCTGACATTTCAGCGACGATCAGCGATACCCGGCAGGGGGGCTGATCGTCGCTGAATGTCACACACAGCGATATCGCTGGTGAGCTCGCTGCTGCGTCACAAAACTAGTGACTCAGCAGCGATCTCGGTAGCGATATCGCTATGTGAGACGGGCCCTTAAGTGGAAAGCTTAATTGATTGCTTTCCACTTTCACTTCAGGTCAGCCAGGGACACAATCAGTGACGTCAGAGGGAACTGATTAACAAAAATAGGGGTTCCCTTCGAAAAAAAAATGGCGTGGGGTCCCCCCTATTTTTGTTAACCAGCCAGATGAAGCAGACCGCTGAGGCCTGGATTTTCAGGCTGTTAAGGAGCCAAGATCCATGGACCTTGCCAGCCTGATAATACTAGGCCACAGCAGTCTGCATATCTTGGCTGATTAACAAAAATAGGGGATCCCCTCGAAAAAAAATTGGCGTGGGGTCCCCCCTATTTTTGTTAACCAGCCAGATGAAGCAGACCGCTGAGGCCTGGATTTTCAGGCTGTTAAGGAGCCAAGATCCATGGACCTTGCCAGCCTGATAATACCAGGCCACAGCAGTCTGCATATCTTGGCTGATTAACAAAAATAGGGGATCCCCTCGAAAAAAATTGGCGTGGGGTCCCCCCTATTTTTGTTAACCAGCCAGATGAAGCAGACCGCTGAGGCCTGGATTTTCAGGCTGTTAAGGAGCCAAGATCCATGGACCTTGCCAGCCTGATAATACCAGGCCACAGCAGTCTGCATATCTTGGCTGATTAACAAAAATAGGGGATCCCCTCGAAAAAAATTGGCGTGGGGTCCCCCCTATTTTTGTTAACCAGCCAGATGAAGCAGACCGCTGAGGCCTGGTTTTTCAGGCTGGTAAGGATCCAATATCCATGGACCTTGCAAGCCTGATAATACCAGGCCACAGCAGTCTGCTTAGCTTGGCTGGTTAACAAAAATAGGGGATCCCCTCGAAAAAAAAACGGCCTGGGGATCCCCCCTATTTTTGTTAACCAGCCAAGTAAAATGCAGACTGCTGCGGCCTGGTATTAAAAGACTGTCAAGGCCCATGGATTTTGGCCCTCAACAGCCTGATAATACCAGGCTACAGCAGCCCCACATTTGGCGCATCAAAAGATGTGCCAATTGTGGCACTTTACCCGGCTCTTCCCACTTGCCCTGTAGCGGTGGCAAGCGGGGTAATAAGGGGTTATTGTCACCGTTGATTGCACGGTGACAATAAGCCCGGTTAATAATGGAGAGGTGTCAATAAGACACCGATCCATTATTAATCCCAAAGTTATTAAATGTTTAAAAAAAAGACACAGCAAGAAAAAAGTCTTTTAATGAAATAAAAGAGACAACAGTTTTCATTTCTTTTATTGTACTCTCATTCCTGCGACGCCATCGATCTCCTGTAAAAAAAGAAAAAAAACAAACCAACAGTATACCACCTGTCCGACGCAGTCCATAGTAACGACAGTCCCACGACGATCCAACTCTGCTACATCGCAATGACAGGCAGAGCCTGTCATCGCGACGCAGCACAGCTGATTACCTGCTTCCCCGGCGGTGACGTCATCGGACTGACTGCTTTACGGCCGGGATTACCCAGCAGTCACTGCAGTTATCGCGAGAAACTGCATGTGACCGCCGGGGAAAGAAGATTGCGGCCATGAAGCAGTGCAGGACGTGACAGCCAGAGATCTTCTGCGGGTAAGTGCCGCTGACTCCTGACAGACCCGACCGACGGACACTGACAGTGACAGTGACATCCCGATTCCGGTATCCGATAAGACGAAAATATCGGAACTCGGAATCGGAATTCCGATACAGCTAATATCGGCCGATACCCGATATTTGCAGTATCGGAATACTCAACACTAGTGGAAAGCAATCAATTAAGCTTTCCACTTCCTCTCCTGTCAGCCAGGAGAGGAACTCATTCATTTGGGGGTTTACTGTGAGGCTGCAGCATTAGCTGCGGTCCCTGCAGTAAACATTAACCCTTTCTGATGGATTACACCGTGGGACCTGACTGTACATCGGATTGGTAAGAATAATTTTGCTTTATTATTTTATTTTTATTACAGGAAATGGTTTTAGCAGGTAAATAAAATATGGTCAAAAACTGTGTGATTATTTCATTAAACTTCTTTTTTATTAAAGTGTGTGTGTTTGATTTTTCTTTCATACAATAGGATTAATAATTGATAGTTGTCTGATTGACAGCTCTCAATTATTAACCTGGCTTAAAGTGACCTTTCAATTGCAAGGTCATTTTAACCCCTTATTAACCCATTCGCCACCGCTACAGGGCAATGGGAATAGACGGGCAAAGTGCCAGAAAGGGCGAATCTAATTATAGATTTGTCTTTTCTGGGGTGTCTGGGGGCAGATTTTAGTAGCCGGGGGGGCCAAAAATAATGGTCCCTCTCTGGGCTATTATTATCTGCCCCCACTCACTGGCTTTGTCTGTCTGGTTGCGAAAATAGGGCGGGAGCCCACGCATTTTTTTTCAGCAATTTTACACCTCATATATATATATATACATGTCATTGAATTTGTGACACATATATATATATTTATATTTATAGTTCATACACTTCTACATAGTATAATAGCCGCTAATTCAATTGCCGGCTTTTGTGAAAATGCAGAACCCGACATGAAATGACACTTGGTTTACATAGAGTTAACCATGTCTTTTCATGTAGTTTGATATCTGATTTGCACAAACAATTACATGAGTGTAAGTGTGCAAAATTTCACACCTGTAGGGGTTAATTAAAGGTGTAAATTCGTAGCAAAAAAGTCCGTTTTTTTTACAACGAATTTACACCTTTAATTAACCCCTACAGGTGTGAAATTTTGCACACATAGACTGATGTAATTGTTTGTGCAAATCAGATTGCAAACGACATGAAAAGACATGGTTAACCCTATGTACACCAAGTGTCATTTCATGTCGGGTGCTTCTGTCTTTTCACAGAAGCCGGCTTTACCCGGCAATTGAATCAGAGGATATTTTACTATGTAGAAGTGTATAAACTATACATATATGTATATATATATGTCACAATGACATGTATATATATATATATATATATGTATTCTATGTGTGTATATTTAGTGTTTACAAGGAAATAAAGGTTTTTTTAGTTGCAATATTTTGTTCCCATAGACTTACATTGGACTTCCGGTATCGAAATCGGATATCGACGATATTTAGTGCTATCGGCGATACAATTTCGATACGATATTTTTAGATATCGAGCACTATCGCTCAACACTAATCTACAGCCAAGGAAAACCAAGTACAATAATGTCATGTAAATTATGCAACACCAAAAATTTACAATTCTCTTGGTGGTCCAGGGCTACCCGCATTATCACCTGGGTCCAAAACTGGGGTTTATTCTCCGCCAAAGGGGTAGCATCAATACCCAGTAAAGGAATAGGAGTCCGCAGGGGTACCATGGGAAAATCACGTTTGGCAAAATCAAAATCCATCAGGTTCAGGGCTGCTCCTGAATCAACAAAATCCTGAGCAGAAAATGAGGATAAGGAGCAGATCAAGGTAACAGTCAAGAGAAATTTAGACTGTACATTGCCCAAAACAAATGAGCGCGCAAAACGTCTTACCCGCCTAGGACAGATGGAAATAGTATGAGAAGCGCCCCCACGATAGAAGCACAACTTATTACGCTTTCAAAATTCTCGATGCTGAGCCCCAGAAACAACCCCATCAGACTGCATGGGCTCAGAGGTTTGTTCGAAAGGTATCACCACCTCTCGCATATTTCTACGTTCGCGTAAACGTCTGTCAATTTGAATGGCTAATGACATAGAGTCGTTGAGACCAGAGGGAACAGGAAATCCCACCATAACATCTTTTACGGTTTCTGCCAGATCCTTCCAAAAAAGAGCAGCTAGTGCATCATCGTTCCATTTAGTAAGGACTGCCCACTTTCGGAATTTCTGATAATATAACTCCGCCTCTTCCTGACCCTGGTTCAATGCCAACAAGGTTTTCTCAGCTGGATCAATAACATTAGGTTCATCATACAACAGCCCCAGAGCCTGAAAAAACGCATCAACATTAGCCAAAACAGGATCCCAAGGTGTCAGGGAAAAGGCCCAGTCCTGAGGGTCGCCGCGCAACAGTGAGATGACAATTTTAACCTGCTGCGCCGCGTTATCCGAGGACTTAGGTTTCAAGGCAAAAAACAACTTACAATTATTGATAAAGTTCAAAAATTTAGACCGATCCCCAGAAAACAAATCATGAATAGAATAGGAATCCTAGGTTCCACAGCAGACAACTGAGTGAGATAGACAGAAATTCCCCGAACTTCAGCAGCGAGCTGCTCAACACGATCAGACAACTGCCTAATCTCCATTGAAGAAAAAAAATCCTCCTACGGCCCCCAGAGAAAAAGAGGAAAAAATATATAAAAAATTCTGACAACTCTTTTTTTTTTTGCTATTCTTTTCTTCTTTTGCGTACCCTAGCATTACAGTCTACCAGGTGATTCTGTTATGATTTGGTATCCGAGGAGGATAGCAGCTAAAATATGCTAAGCAACCAGACACCCAGAGAGGTTGATAACTAGCGGATTGCAGACCCCTAAACTGACAGCACAACTAGAAGTAGCCATGGGACATACCTACGGTGCCCTAGACACCTCGACACAGCCGGAGAGTTAATTAAGCCTAAAAAGAGAAAGGGGAAAGCTAACTGCCCTGGAGTAGACCCCCAAAGGAATAGGTAGCCCCCAAACATATGTTGGCAGTGAGACAAGATGAAATACAAACACAGGCAGAAAATAGAGCAAGCAAATGCTGGAGCCCAAACTGTCTAGATAGAACAGGACAGGAAAGAATACTGTCTGCAATCCAGCAAAAACACTAAGAAATATTCCAACACATCTGATATGCAAAAATACTGAGACCATATGATCTCTCCCTCGCTAGATCAGAACTCTGGTGTGAACTGGTAGCAAACCAGTAGACACTGAAAAAACAGGTAACTGGAAATACATGAACAGTGGCAAATGAGAAACAGTATCCAGTGCAGGCCCCCGCAGGGGAACCTGGCTGTACTAAATCCAAAAGGGCAGAAAACTGAGATAGACAAAAGGAAAAACAAATGCCACAGAAATAAACAGCAAATATCTTATCTGAAGGTTGCAAGACAAAGCAGGAAGGAAGCTGACTTCCAAAAGGGACCAGGAAGAAACAAATCACCGGCAAGGATTATGGGAAGGTTGCTCACTTATATCTCCTTAGTCAGTAAAACCTGATTGCCACTCATCGCCCCCAGGTGATAGACTTCTGTTAGCCAAAGCAGCTTCATTACTTTCAGCAGCCACCAGGGGGAGCCCAAACTTAATGCACATAAGATTATACGCCACCCTAAGGTCAAGCTTGGTAAACCTTTCACTCGGGAGAATAAATTTGAAATCAGGGGTAATGGATACTGATATTTAACAGTGATCTTATTAAGGAGGCGATAGTCAATACATGGCCTCAAAGAACCATCCTTCTTGGCCACAAAGAAAAAGCCGGCACCTAAAGGTGAAGAGGATGGCCTAATATGACCCTTCTCCAATGACTCTTTGATATAAGATCGCATAGCCTTATGCTCAGGTACAGACAAATTGAAGAGCCGACCCTTGAGAAATTTACAACCGGGCACTAATTCAATCGCGTAATCATAACTCTTGTGAGGAGGCAAGGACGCAGACTTATTCTCACTGAACACATCAGAAAAATCAGTCAAATAGTCAGGGACATCCTGAGACTGGGGAGAGGTAGAAAAAACAGGAGTGTCACCATGAACACATTGACAACCCCAACTGACCACAGACACAGACTTCCAATCCAAAACAGGATTATGGATCTACAGTAGTGTTGAGCGATACGATAATGCAAATATCGGCTATCGGCCGATATTAGCTCTATCGGCCTTTCGATAATTTGTTTCGATATTTTCGTCTTATCGAATACCGGAATCGGATTTGTCACTGTCACTGTCTGTGTCCGTCGGTCGGGTCTGTCACTATCAGTGTCCATCGGTCGGGTCTGTCAGGAGTCAGCGGCACTTACCTGGCAGAAGATCTCCGGCGGTCACGTCCTGGACTGCTTCATGGCCGCCATTCTCTTCTCCCCGGCGGTCACATGCAGTTTCTCACGATAACTGCAGTGACTGCTGGGTAATCCCGGCCGTAAAGCAGTCAGTCCGATGACGTCACCGCCGGGGAAGCAGGTAATCAGCTGTGCTGCGTCGCGATGACAGGCTCTGCCTGTCATTGCGATTATATCCAAAAGAAGTCCACAACTATATAAACTATTGGAGCTAACACTCGAAAGCATATTCATGAATACAAAACTACGGTATTAAACACAATGTAGTGACCGTAAAAAAGTGTTCCAGCAATATATTAAAAATACAAATTTATTGATAAATCCTTTTTTAAAAAATACATACATAAAAAACAAAACAAAACAAGGAATACCCAGTAGGAGGGAAACAATCCTTAGATAAGAAGAATAATATCTAGCAAATCCAAGGCTACAATTTTATTATGGGGTCCACATAACCTCATGGTGAGGCAATTGCCTATATAAGAAGTATATTTATTTTACATGAAAATATGAATGTGTCATCGCTCAAGCATACTAGCACAAAAATACATACGGGCTAAATCAAGGCTGCATATTAATAAATGGAAAAAATCCTAAGTCAAATCATGCCCTGTTACAACACCGGATAAGTTATCACTAGTGCCAGAGAAGTGACACATCTACAACAGGATACAAACATCCTAGATGAAATATCTGCCTGTTAAAGGCGCATGGTAAAAATGGCTAAGGTGGACAGGTGAATATACCTAGTAGCAGGACTGCGTGACCGTGTCTGGCGTTCCCTCCTCCACCCCAAGCGCTGCGCGGTGCCTGGAAACCCGCTGTGTACCTTGATCGCTGGTCTCCCGCCTGTCACACGCAGCGATGTGTGCCTGTCAGCGGGAAACCAGCGATCAAAAAAAGGTCCTGACATTTCAGCGACGATCAGCGATACCCGGCAGGGGGGCTGATCGTCGCTGAATGTCACACACAGCGATATCGCTGGTGAGCTCGCTGCTGCGTCACAAAACTAGTGACTCAGCAGCGATCTCGGTAGCGATATCGCTATGTGAGACGGGCCCTTAAGTGGAAAGCTTAATTGATTGCTTTCCACTTTCACTTCAGGTCAGCCAGGGACACAATCAGTGACGTCAGAGGGAACTGATTAACAAAAATAGGGGTTCCCTTCGAAAAAAAAATGGCGTGGGGTCCCCCCTATTTTTGTTAACCAGCCAGATGAAGCAGACCGCTGAGGCCTGGATTTTCAGGCTGTTAAGGAGCCAAGATCCATGGACCTTGCCAGCCTGATAATACTAGGCCACAGCAGTCTGCATATCTTGGCTGATTAACAAAAATAGGGGATCCCCTCGAAAAAAATTGGCGTGGGGTCCCCCCTATTTTTGTTAACCAGCCAGATGAAGCAGACCGCTGAGGCCTGGATTTTCAGGCTGTTAAGGAGCCAAGATCCATGGACCTTGCCAGCCTGATAATACCAGGCCACAGCAGTCTGCATATCTTGGCTGATTAACAAAAATAGGGGATCCCCTCGAAAAAAATTGGCGTGGGGTCCCCCCTATTTTTGTTAACCAGCCAGATGAAGCAGACCGCTGAGGCCTGGATTTTCAGGCTGTTAAGGAGCCAAGATCCATGGACCTTGCCAGCCTGATAATACCAGGCCACAGCAGTCTGCATATCTTGGCTGATTAACAAAAATAGGGGATCCCCTCGAAAAAAATTGGCGTGGGGTCCCCCCTATTTTTGTTAACCAGCCAGATGAAGCAGACCGCTGAGGCCTGGTTTTTCAGGCTGGTAAGGATCCAATATCCATGGACCTTGCAAGCCTGATAATACCAGGCCACAGCAGTCTGCTTAGCTTGGCTGGTTAACAAAAATAGGGGATCCCCTCGAAAAAAAAACGGCCTGGGGATCCCCCCTATTTTTGTTAACCAGCCAAGTAAAATGCAGACTGCTGCGGCCTGGTATTAAAAGACTGTCAAGGCCCATGGATTTTGGCCCTCAACAGCCTGATAATACCAGGCTACAGCAGCCCCACATTTGGCGCATCAAAAGATGTGCCAATTGTGGCACTTTACCCGGCTCTTCCCACTTGCCCTGTAGCGGTGGCAAGCGGGGTAATAAGGGGTTATTGTCACCGTTGATTGCACGGTGACAATAAGCCCGGTTAATAATGGAGAGGTGTCAATAAGACACCGATCCATTATTAATCCCAAAGTTATTAAATGTTTAAAAAAAAGACACAGCAAGAAAAAAGTCTTTTAATGAAATAAAAGAGACAACAGTTTTCATTTCTTTTATTGTACTCTCATTCCTGCGACGCCATCGATCTCCTGTAAAAAAAGAAAAAAAACAAACCAACAGTATACCACCTGTCCGACGCAGTCCATAGTAACGACAGTCCCACGACGATCCAACTCTGCTACATCGCAATGACAGGCAGAGCCTGTCATCGCGACGCAGCACAGCTGATTACCTGCTTCCCCGGCGGTGACGTCATCGGACTGACTGCTTTACGGCCGGGATTACCCAGCAGTCACTGCAGTTATCGCGAGAAACTGCATGTGACCGCCGGGGAAAGAAGATTGCGGCCATGAAGCAGTGCAGGACGTGACAGCCGGAGATCTTCTGCCGGGTAAGTGCCGCTGACTCCTGACAGACCCGACCGACGGACACTGACAGTGACAGTGACATCCCGATTCCGGTATCCGATAAGACGAAAATATCGGAACTCGGAATCGGAATTCCGATACAGCTAATATCGGCCGATACCCGATATTTGCAGTATCGGAATGCTCAACACTAGTGGAAAGCAATCAATTAAGCTTTCCACTTCCTCTCCTGTCAGCCAGGAGAGGAACTCATTCATTTGGGGGTTTACTGTGAGGCTGCAGCATTAGCTGCGGTCCCTGCAGTAAACATTAACCCTTTCTGATGGATTACACCGTGGGACCTGACTGTACATCGGATTGGTAAGAATAATTTTGCTTTATTATTTTATTTTTATTACAGGAAATGGTTTTAGCAGGTAAATAAAATATGGTCAAAAACTGTGTGATTATTTCATTAAACTTCTTTTTTATTAAAGTGTGTGTGTTTGATTTTTCTTTCATACAATAGGATTAATAATTGATAGTTGTCTGATTGACAGCTCTCAATTATTAACCTGGCTTAAAGTGACCTTTCAATTGCAAGGTCATTTTAACCCCTTATTAACCCATTCGCCACCGCTACAGGGCAATGGGAATAGACGGGCAAAGTGCCAGAAAGGGCGAATCTAATTATAGATTTGTCTTTTCTGGGGTGTCTGGGGGCAGATTTTAGTAGCCGGGGGGGGGCCAAAAATAATGGTCCCTCTCTGGGCTATTATTATCTGCCCCCACTCACTGGCTTTGTCTGTCTGGTTGCGAAAATAGGGCGGGAGCCCACGCATTTTTTTTCAGCAATTTTACACCTCATATATATATATACATGTCATTGAATTTGTGACACATATATATATATTTATAGTTCATACACTTCTACATAGTATAATAGCCGCTAATTCAATTGCCGGCTTTTGTGAAAATGCAGAACCCGACATGAAATGACACTTGGTTTACATAGAGTTAACCATGTCTTTTCATGTAGTTTGATATCTGATTTGCACAAACAATTACATGAGTGTAAGTGTGCAAAATTTCACACCTGTAGGGGTTAATTAAAGGTGTAAATTCGTAGCAAAAAAGTCCGGTTTTTTTTACAACGAATTTACACCTTTAATTAACCCCTACAGGTGTGAAATTTTGCACACATAGACTGATGTAATTGTTTGTGCAAATCAGATTGCAAACGACATGAAAAGACATGGTTAACCCTATGTACACCAAGTGTCATTTCATGTCGGGTGCTTCTGTCTTTTCACAGAAGCCGGCTTTACCCGGCAATTGAATCAGAGGATATTTTACTATGTAGAAGTGTATAAACTATACATATATGTATATATATATATGTCGCAATGACATGTATATATATATATATATATATATATATATATATATATGTATTCTATGTGTGTATATTTAGTGTTTACAAGGAAATAAAGGTTTTTTTTAGTTGCAATATTTTGTTCCCATAGACTTACATTGGACTTCCGGTATCGAAATCGGATATCGACGATATTTAGTGCTATCGGCGATACAATTTCGATACGATATTTTTAGATATCGAGCACTATCGCTCAACACTAATCTACATCCAAGGAAAACCAAGTACAATAATGTCATGTAAATTATGTAACACCAAAAATTTACAATTCTCTTGGTGGTCCAGGGCTACCCGCATTATCACCTGGGTCCAAAACTGGGGTTTATTCTCCGCCAAAGGGGTAGCATCAATACCCAGTAAAGGAATAGGAGTCCGCAGGGGTACCATGGGAAAATCACGTTTGGCAAAATCAAAATCCATCAGGTTCAGGGCTGCTCCTGAATCAACAAAATCCTGAGCAGAAAATGAGGATAAGGAGCAGATCAAGGTAACAGTCAAGAGAAATTTAGACTGTACATTGCCCAAAACAAATGAGCGCGCAAAACGTCTTACCCGCCTAGGACAGATGGAAATAGTATGAGAAGCGCCCCCACGATAGAAGCACAACTTATTACGCTTTCAAAATTCTCGATGCTGAGCCCCAGAAACAACCCCATCAGACTGCATGGGCTCAGAGGTTTGTTCGAAAGGTATCACCACCTCTCGCATATTTCTACGTTCGCGTAAACGTCTGTCAATTTGAATGGCTAATGACATAGAGTCGTTGAGACCAGAGGGAACAGGAAATCCCACCATAACATCTTTTACGGTTTCTGCCAGATCCTTCCAAAAAAGAGCAGCTAGTGCATCATCGTTCCATTTAGTAAGGACTGCCCACTTTCGGAATTTCTGATAATATAACTCCGCCTCTTCCTGACCCTGGTTCAATGCCAACAAGGTTTTCTCAGCTGGATCAATAACATTAGGTTCATCATACAACAGCCCCAGAGCCTGAAAAAACGCATCAACATTAGCCAAAACAGGATCCCAAGGTGTCAGGGAAAAGGCCCAGTCCTGAGGGTCGCCGCGCAACAGTGAGATGACAATTTTAACCTGCTGCGCCGCGTTATCCGAGGACTTAGGTTTCAAGGCAAAAAACAACTTACAATTATTGATAAAGTTCAAAAATTTAGACCGATCCCCAGAAAACAAATCATGAATAGAATAGGAATCCTAGGTTCCACAGCAGACAACTGAGTGAGATAGACAGAAATTCCCCGAACTTCAGCAGCGAGCTGCTCAACACGATCAGACAACTGCCTAATCTCCATTGAAGAAAAAAAATCCTCCTACGGCCCCCAGAGAAAAAGAGGAAAAAATATATAAAAAATTCTGACAACTCTTTTTTTTTTTGCTATTCTTTTCTTCTTTTGCGTACCCTAGCATTACAGTCTACCAGGTGATTCTGTTATGATTTGGTATCCGAGGAGGATAGCAGCTAAAATATGCTAAGCAACCAGACACCCAGAGAGGTTGATAACTAGCGGATTGCAGACCCCTAAACTGACAGCACAACTAGAAGTAGCCATGGGACATACCTACGGTGCCCTAGACACCTCGACACAGCCGGAGAGTTAATTAAGCCTAAAAAGAGAAAGGGGAAAGCTAACTGCCCTGGAGTAGACCCCCAAAGGAATAGGTAGCCCCCAAACATATGTTGGCAGTGAGACAAGATGAAATACAAACACAGGCAGAAAATAGAGCAAGCAAATGCTGGAGCCCAAACTGTCTAGATAGAACAGGACAGGAAAGAATACTGTCTGCAATCCAGCAAAAACACTAAGAAATATTCCAACACATCTGATATGCAAAAATACTGAGACCATATGATCTCTCCCTCGCTAGATCAGAACTCTGGTGTGAACTGGTAGCAAACCAGTAGACACTGAAAAAACAGGTAACTGGAAATACATGAACAGTGGCAAATGAGAAACAGTATCCAGTGCAGGCCCCCGCAGGGGAACCTGGCTGTACTAAATCCAAAAGGGCAGAAAACTGAGATAGACAAAAGGAAAAACAAATGCCACAGAAATAAACAGCAAATATCTTATCTGAAGGTTGCAAGACAAAGCAGGAAGGAAGCTGACTTCCAAAAGGGACCAGGAAGAAACAAATCACCGGCAAGGATTATGGGAAGGTTGCTCACTTATATCTCCTTAGTCAGTAAAACCTGATTGCCACTCATCGCCCCCAGGTGATAGACTTCTGTTAGCCAAAGCAGCTTCATTACTTTCAGCAGCCACCAGGGGGAGCCCAAACTTAATGCACATAAGATTATACGCCACCCTAAGGTCAAGCTTGGTAAACCTTTCACTCGGGAGAATAAATTTGAAATCAGGGGTAATGGATACTGATATTTAACAGTGATCTTATTAAGGAGGCGATAGTCAATACATGGCCTCAAAGAACCATCCTTCTTGGCCACAAAGAAATAGCCGGCACCTAAAGGTGAAGAGGATGGCCTAATATGACCCTTCTCCAATGACTCTTTGATATAAGATCGCATAGCCTTATGCTCAGGTACAGACAAATTGAAGAGCCGACCCTTGAGAAATTTACAACCGGGCACTAATTCAATCGCGTAATCATAACTCTTGTGAGGAGGCAAGGACGCAGACTTATTCTCACTGAACACATCAGAAAAATCAGTCAAATAGTCAGGGACATCCTGAGACTGGGGAGAGGTAGAAAAAACAGGAGTGTCACCATGAACACATTGACAACCCCAACTGACCACAGACACAGACTTCCAATCCAAAACAGGATTATGGATCTACAGTAGTGTTGAGCGATACGATAATGCAAATATCGGCTATCGGCCGATATTAGCTCTATCGGCCTTTCGATAATTTGTTTCGATATTTTCGTCTTATCGAATACCGGAATCGGATTTGTCACTGTCACTGTCTGTGTCCGTCGGTCGGGTCTGTCACTATCAGTGTCCATCGGTCGGGTCTGTCAGGAGTCAGCGGCACTTACCTGGCAGAAGATCTCCGGCGGTCACGTCCTGGACTGCTTCATGGCCGCCATTCTCTTCTCCCCGGCGGTCACATGCAGTTTCTCACGATAACTGCAGTGACTGCTGGGTAATCCCGGCCGTAAAGCAGTCAGTCCGATGACGTCACCGCCGGGGAAGCAGGTAATCAGCTGTGCTGCGTCGCGATGACAGGCTCTGCCTGTCATTGCGATGTAGCAGAGCTGGATCGTCGTGGGACTGTCGTTACTATGGACTGCGTCGGACAGGTGGTATACTGTTGGTTTGTTTTTTTTCTTTTTTTACAGGAGATCGATGGCGTCGCAGGAATGAGAGTACAATAAAAGAAATGAAAACTGTGTGTTGTCTCTTTTATTTCATTAAAATACTTTTTTCTTGCTTTGTCTTTTTTTTATGCATTTAATAACTTTGGGATTAATAATGGATCGGTGTCTTATTGACGCCTCTCCATTATTAACCGGGCTTATTGTCACCGTGCAATCAACGGTGACATTAACCCCTTATTACCCCGCTTGCCACCGCTACAGGGCAAGTGGGAAGAGCCGGGTAAAGTGCCACAATTGGCACATCTTTTGATGCGCCAAATGTGGGGCTGCTGTAGCCTGGTATTATCAGGCTGTTGAGGGCCAAAATCCATGGGCCTTGACAGTCTTTTAATACCAGGCCGCAGCAGTCTGCATTTTACTTGGCTGGTTAACAAAAATAGGGGGACCCCTACGCCGTTTTTTTTTTCGAGGGGATCCCCTATTTTTGTTAACCAGCCAAGCTAAGCAGACTGCTGTGGCCTGGTATTATCAGGCTTGCAAGGTCCATGGATATTGGATCCTTACCAGCCTGAAAAACCAGGCCTCAGCGGTCTGCTTCATCTGGCTGGTTAACAAAAATAGGGGGGACCCCACGCCAATTTTTTTCGAGGGGATCCCCTATTTTTGTTAATCAGCCAAGATATGCAGACTGCTGTGGCCTGGTATTATCAGGCTGGCAAGGTCCATGGATCTTGGCTCCTTGACAGCCTGAAAATCCAGGCCTCAGCGGTCTGCTTCATCTGGCTGGTTAACAAAAATAGGGGGGACCCCACGCCATTTTTTTTCGAGGGCATCCCCTATTTTTGTTAACCAGTTCCCTCTGACGTCACTGATTGTGTCCCTGGCTGACCTGAAGTGAAAGTGGAAAGTAGAGTTGAGCGATACTTTCCGATATCCTAAAGTATCGGAATCGGAATGGTATCGCCGATATCACTAAAATATCGGCGATACCCGATACCGATACCGGAAGTCCCATGTAAGTCTATGGAACAAAATATCGCAACTAAAAAAACCCCATTCTTTCCTTGTAAACACTAAATATACACACATAGAATACATATATATATATACATGTCATTGTGACATATATATATACATATATGTATAGTTTATACACTTCTACATAGTAAAATATCCTTTGATTCAATTGCCGGGTAAAGCCGGCTTCAGTGAAAAGACAGAAGCACCCGACATGAAATGACACTTGGTGTACATAGGGTTAACCATGTCTTTTCATGTCGTTTGCTATCTGATTTGCCACAACAATTAAATCAGACTATGTGTGCAAAATTTCACACCTGTAGGGGTTAATTAAAGGTGTAAATTCGTTGTAAAAAAACGGACTTTTTTGCTACGAATTTACACCTTTAATTAACCCCTACAGGTGTGAAATTTTGCACACATAGTCTGATTTAATTGTTTGTGCAAATTAGATAGCAAAGGACATGAAAAGACATGGTTAACCCTATGTACACCAAGTGTCATTTCATGTCGGGTTCTGCATTTTCACAAAAGCCGGCAATTGAATTAGCGGCTATTATACTATGTAGAAGTGTATGAACTACAAATATAAATATATATATATATGTGTCACAAATTCAATGACATGTATATATATATATGAGGTGTAAAATTGCTGAAAAAAAAATGCGTGGGCTCCCGCCCTATTTTCGCAACCAGACAAAGCCAGTGAGTGGGGGCAGATAATAATAGCCCAGAGAGGGACCATTATTTTTGCCCCCCCCGGCTACTAACATCTGCCCCCAGACACCCCAGGAAAGACAAATCTATAATTAGATTCGCCCTTTCTGGCACTTTGCCCGTCTATTCCCATTGCCCTGTAGCGGTGGCGAATGGGTTAATATGGGGTTAAAGCCACCTTGCTATTGAAAGGTGACCTTAAGCCAGGTTAATAATTGAGAGCTGTCAATTAGACAACTATCAATTATTAATCCTATTGCATGAAATAAAAATAAAACACACACACTTTAATTAAAAATCATTTTAATGAAATAAAGACACATGTTTTTGACCATCTTTTATTTTACTGCAAAAACCATTTCCTGTAATAAAAATAAAATAAAAAAGCAAAATTATTCTTACCTATCCCATGCACAGTCAGGTCCCACGGTGTAATCCTTCAGAAAGGGTTAATGTTTACTGCAGGGACCGCAGCTAATGCTGCAGCCTCACAGTAAACCCCAAATGAATGAGTTCCTCTCCTGCCTGACAGGAGAGTAAAGGCTGGGTGTCACATAACGATACACCAGCGATCCCGACAACGATATGCACTTGTCAGGATCGCTGGTGTATCGCTACATGATCGCTGCTGAGCTGCCAAACAGGCAGCTCAGGCAGCGATCTGGGACAGCGACACTGCGGGTAACATCGCTTAAGGGCCCGTCTCACATAGCGATATCGCTACCAAGATCGCTGCTGAGTCACTAGTTTTGTGACGCAGCAGCGAGCTCACCAGCGATATCGCTGTGTGTGACATTCAGCGACGATCAGCCCCCCTGCCGGGTATCGCTGATCGTCGCAGAAATGTCAGGACCTTTTTTTGATCGCTGGTTTCCCTCTGACAGGCACGCATCGCTGCATGTGACAGGCGGGAGACCAGCGATCCGCTGGTAACCAAGGTACACAGCGGGTTTCCAGGCACCGCGCAGCGCTTGGAAACCCGCTGTGTACCTTGGATACCAGCTCCCTGCATCAGGGCGCTGGTATCCAAGGTACACAGCGGGTTTCTAGGCACAGCCCCGCGCCTGGAAACCCGCTGTGTACCTTGGTTACCAGCGGATCGCTGGTCTCCCGCCTGTCACACGCAGCGATGTGTGCCTGTCAGCGGGAAACCAGCGATCAAAAAAAGGTCCTGACATTTCAGCGACGATCAGCGATACCCGGCAGGGGGGCTGATCGTCGCTGAATGTCACACACAGCGATATCGCTGGTGAGCTCGCTGCTGCGTCACAAAACTAGTGACTCAGCAGCGATCTCGGTAGCGATATCGCTATGTGAGACGGGCCCTTAAGTGGAAAGCTTAATTGATTGCTTTCCACTTTCACTTCAGGTCAGCCAGGGACACAATCAGTGACGTCAGAGGGAACTGATTAACAAAAATAGGGGTTCCCTTCGAAAAAAAAATGGCGTGGGGTCCCCCCTATTTTTGTTAACCAGCCAGATGAAGCAGACCGCTGAGGCCTGGATTTTCAGGCTGTTAAGGAGCCAAGATCCATGGACCTTGCCAGCCTGATAATACTAGGCCACAGCAGTCTGCATATCTTGGCTGATTAACAAAAATAGGGGATCCCCTCGAAAAAAAATTGGCGTGGGGTCCCCCCTATTTTTGTTAACCAGCCAGATGAAGCAGACCGCTGAGGCCTGGATTTTCAGGCTGTTAAGGAGCCAAGATCCATGGACCTTGCCAGCCTGATAATACCAGGCCACAGCAGTCTGCATATCTTGGCTGATTAACAAAAATAGGGGATCCCCTCGAAAAAAATTGGCGTGGGGTCCCCCCTATTTTTGTTAACCAGCCAGATGAAGCAGACCGCTGAGGCCTGGATTTTCAGGCTGTTAAGGAGCCAAGATCCATGGACCTTGCCAGCCTGATAATACCAGGCCACAGCAGTCTGCATATCTTGGCTGATTAACAAAAATAGGGGATCCCCTCGAAAAAAATTGGCGTGGGGTCCCCCCTATTTTTGTTAACCAGCCAGATGAAGCAGACCGCTGAGGCCTGGTTTTTCAGGCTGGTAAGGATCCAATATCCATGGACCTTGCAAGCCTGATAATACCAGGCCACAGCAGTCTGCTTAGCTTGGCTGGTTAACAAAAATAGGGGATCCCCTCGAAAAAAATTGGCGTGGGGTCCCCCCTATTTTTGTTAACCAGCCAGATGAAGCAGACCGCTGAGGCCTGGTTTTTCAGGCTGGTAAGGATCCAATATCCATGGACCTTGCAAGCCTGATAATACCAGGCCACAGCAGTCTGCTTAGCTTGGCTGGTTAACAAAAATAGGGGATCCCCTCGAAAAAAAAACGGCGTGGGGATCCCCCCTATTTTTGTTAACCAGCCAAGTAAAATGCAGACTGCTGCGGCCTGGTATTAAAAGACTGTCAAGGCCCATGGATTTTGGCCCTCAACAGCCTGATAATACCAGGCTACAGCAGCCCCACATTTGGCGCATCAAAAGATGTGCCAATTGTGGCACTTTACCCGGCTCTTCCCACTTGCCCTGTAGCGGTGGCAAGCGGGGTAATAAGGGGTTATTGTCACCGTTGATTGCACGGTGACAATAAGCCCGGTTAATAATGGAGAGGTGTCAATAAGACACCGATCCATTATTAATCCCAAAGTTATTAAATGTTTAAAAAAAAGACACAGCAAGAAAAAAGTCTTTTAATGAAATAAAAGAGACAACACAGTTTTCATTTCTTTTATTGTACTCTCATTCCTGCGACGCCATCGATCTCCTGTAAAAAAAGAAAAAAAACAAACCAACAGTATACCACCTGTCCGACGCAGTCCATAGTAACGACAGTCCCACGACGATCCAACTCTGCTACATCGCAATGACAGGCAGAGCCTGTCATCGCGACGCAGCACAGCTGATTACCTGCTTCCCCGGCGGTGACGTCATCGGACTGACTGCTTTACGGCCGGGATTACCCAGCAGTCACTGCAGTTATCGCGAGAAACTGCATGTGACCGCCGGGGAAAGAAGATTGTGGCCATGAAGCAGTGCAGGACGTGACCGCCGGAGATCTTCTGCCGGGTAAGTGCCGCTGACTCCTGACAGACCCGACCGACGGACACTGACAGTGACAGTGACATCCCGATTCCGGTATCCGATAAGACGAAAATATCGGAACTCGGAATCGGAATTCCGATACAGCTAATATCGGCCGATACCCGATATTTGCAGTATCGGAATGCTCAACACTAGTGGAAAGCAATCAATTAAGCTTTCCACTTCCTCTCCTGTCAGCCAGGAGAGGAACTCATTCATTTGGGGGTTTACTGTGAGGCTGCAGCATTAGCTGCGGTCCCTGCAGTAAACATTAACCCTTTCTGATGGATTACACCGTGGGACCTGACTGTACATCGGATTGGTAAGAATAATTTTGCTTTATTATTTTATTTTTATTACAGGAAATGGTTTTAGCAGGTAAATAAAATATGGTCAAAAACTGTGTGATTATTTCATTAAACTTCTTTTTATTAAAGTGTGTGTGTTTGATTTTTCTTTCATACAATAGGATTAATAATTGATAGTTGTCTGATTGACAGCTCTCAATTATTAACCTGGCTTAAAGTGACCTTTCAATTGCAAGGTCATTTTAACCCCTTATTAACCCATTCGCCACCGCTACAGGGCAATGGGAATAGACGGGCAAAGTGCCAGAAAGGGCGAATCTAATTATAGATTTGTCTTTTCTGGGGTGTCTGGGGGCAGATTTTAGTAGCCGGGGGGGGGGCAAAAATAATGGTCCCTCTCTGGGCTATTATTATCTGCCCCCACTCACTGGCTTTGTCTGTCTGGTTGCGAAAATAGGGCGGGAGCCCACGCATTTTTTTTCAGCAATTTTACACCTCATATATATATATATATACATGTCATTGAATTTGTGACACATATATATATATTTATATTTATAGTTCATACACTTCTACATAGTATAATAGCCGCTAATTCAATTGCCGGCTTTTGTGAAAATGCAGAACCCGACATGAAATGACACTTGGTTTACATAGAGTTAACCATGTCTTTTCATGTAGTTTGATATCTGATTTGCACAAACAATTACATGAGTGTAAGTGTGCAAAATTTCACACCTGTAGGGGTTAATTAAAGGTGTAAATTCGTAGCAAAAAGTCCGATTTTTTTACAACGAATTTACACCTTTAATTAACCCCTACAGGTGTGAAATTTTGCACACATAGACTGATGTAATTGTTTGTGCAAATCAGATTGCAAACGACATGAAAAGACATGGTTAACCCTATGTACACCAAGTGTCATTTCATGTCGGGTGCTTCTGTCTTTTCACAGAAGCCGGCTTTACCCGGCAATTGAATCAGAGGATATTTTACTATGTAGAAGTGTATAAACTATACATATATGTATATATATATGTCACAATGACATGTATATATATATATATATATATATATGTGTATTCTATGTGTGTATATTTAGTGTTTACAAGGAAATAAAGGTTTTTTTTAGTTGCGATATTTTGTTCCCATAGACTTACATTGGACTTCCGGTATCGAAATCGGATATCGACGATATTTAGTGCTATCGGCGATACAATTTCGATACGATATTTTTAGATATCGAGCACTATCGCTCAACACTAATCTACAGCCAAGGAAAACCAAGTACAATAATGTCATGTAAATTATGCAACACCAAAAATTTACAATTCTCTTGGTGGTCCAGGGCTACCCGCATTATCACCTGGGTCCAAAACTGGGGTTTATTCTCCGCCAAAGGGGTAGCATCAATACCCAGTAAAGGAATAGGAGTCCGCAGGGGTACCATGGGAAAATCACGTTTGGCAAAATCAAAATCCATCAGGTTCAGGGCTGCTCCTGAATCAACAAAATCCTGAGCAGAAAATGAGGATAAGGAGCAGATCAAGGTAACAGTCAAGAGAAATTTAGACTACATTGCCCAAAACAAATGAGCGCGCAAAACGTCTTACCCGCCTAGGACAGATGGAAATAGTATGAGAAGCGCCCCCACGATAGAAGCACAACTTATTACGCTTTCAAAATTCTCGATGCTGAGCCCCAGAAACAACCCCATCAGACTGCATGGGCTCAGAGGTTTGTTCGAAAGGTATCACCACCTCTCGCATATTTCTACGTTCGCGTAAACGTTTGTCAATTTGAATGGCTAATGACATAGAGTCGTTGAGACCAGAGGGAACAGGAAATCCCACCATAACATCTTTTACGGTTTCTGCCAGATCCTTCCAAAAAAGAGCAGCTAGTGCATCATCGTTCCATTTAGTAAGGACTGCCCACTTTCGGAATTTCTGATAATATAACTCCGCCTCTTCCTGACCCTGGTTCAATGCCAACAAGGTTTTCTCAGCTGGATCAATAACATTAGGTTCATCATACAACAGCCCCAGAGCCTGAAAAAACGCAGGATCCCAAGGTGTCAGGGAAAAGGCCCAGTCCTGAGGGTTGCCGCGCAACAGTGAGATGACAATTTTAACCTGCTGCGCCGCGTTATCCGAGGACTTAGGTTTCAAGGCAAAAAACAACTTACAATTATTGATAAAGTTCAAAAATTTAGACCGATCCCCAGAAAACAAATCATGAATAGAATAGGAATCCTAGGTTCCACAGCAGACAACTGAGTGAGATAGACAGAAATTCCCCGAACTTCAGCAGCGAGCTGCTCAACACGATCAGACAACTGCCTAATCTCCATTGAAGAAAAAAAATCCTCCTACGGCCCCCAGAGAAAAAGAGGAAAAAATATATAAAAAATTCTGACAACTCTTTTTTTTTTTGCTATTCTTTTCTTCTTTTGCGTACCCTAGCATTACAGTCTACCAGGTGATTCTGTTATGATTTGGTATCCGAGGAGGATAGCAGCTAAAATATGCTAAGCAACCAGACACCCAGAGAGGTTGATAACTAGCGGATTGCAGACCCCTAAACTGACAGCACAACTAGAAGTAGCCATGGGACATACCTACGGTGCCCTAGACACCTCGACACAGCCGGAGAGTTAATTAAGCCTAAAAAGAGAAAGGGGAAAGCTAACTGCCCTGGAGTAGACCCCCAAAGGAATAGGTAGCCCCCAAACATATGTTGGCAGTGAGACAAGATGAAATACAAACACAGGCAGAAAATAGAGCAAGCAAATGCTGGAGCCCAAACTGTCTAGATAGAACAGGACAGGAAAGAATTCTGTCTGCAATCCAGCAAAAACACTAAGAAAAATTCCAACATGATCTCTCCCCCGCTAGATCAGAACTCTGATGTGAACTGGTAGCAAACCAGCAGACATTGAAAAAACAGGGAACTGGAAATACATAAACTGTCTCTGGTGTGAACTGGTAGCAATTCAGCAGCTACTGAAACGACAGGGAACTGAAAATACATAAACAGTGGCAAATGACAAACAATGTCCAGCGCAGGCCCTTGCAGTGGAACTTTGCTGTACTAAATCCAAAAGGGCAGAAAACTGAGGTAGACAAAAGGAAAAACAAATGCCACAGAAATAAACAGCAAATAACTTATCTGAAGGTTGCAGGACAAAGCAGGAAGCAAGCTGACTTCCAAAAGTGACCAGGAAGAAACAAATCACCGGCAAGGACTATGGGAAGGTTGCTCACATATATCTCCCCAGTCAGTAACACCTGATTGCCACTTATCGCCCCCAGGTGATAGACTTCTGTTAGCCAAAGCAGCTTCATTACTATCAGCAGCCATCAGGGGGAGCCCAAACTCAGAAGTCAGATTCAGAGTGTTCACAACAACAACGATTACTGATGGCCCCATAAGATGCTCCATATTAAATTATGCCCCATAAAATGCTCCATAAAAGGTTAATGATGGCCCCATAACATAGTAACATAGTTATTAAGGTTGAATGAAGACTTTATGTCCATCTAGTTCAACCCATATCCGATCCTAACCTACACTAACATGTTGATCCAGAGGAAGGAAAAAAAAAAACCCATGTGGCAAACAATAAGCTTCACATTGGGGTAAAAAAATACATACAGAAATCAGACTAACTCCCTGGATCAATGCAATATCTGGTAAACTAGTGTATATAACCTGTAATATTATAATTTTCAAGAAAGGCATATAGTCCCTTCTTAAATTTTAGTAGGGAATCACTCATTAAGACATTATACGACAGAGCTCCATAGTCTCACTGCTCTTACAGTAAAGAATCTGCGTCTGTGGTTATGCTTAAACCTTTTTTGCTCCAGACGTAGAGGATGCCCCCTTGTCCCGTCACAGGTCTAAGAGTAAAAAGATCATTAGAAAGGTCTTTGTACTGTCCCCTCATATATTTATACATTGTAATAAGATCACCCCTAACCTTTGTTTTTCCAAACTAAATAACCCCAGTGTAATAACCTGTCTTGGTATTGCAGATCCCCCAGTTCTCTAATAACCTTGGTTGCTCTTCTCTGCACCCACTCAAGTTCAGTTATGTCTTTCTTATACACCGGAGATCAGAACTGTACACAGTATTCTAAGTGTGGTCGCACTAGTGACTAGTATAGAGTTAAAAAAAATGCTCTCCTCATGAGCATCTATGTGTTAGATGTCGAGTTCCCGCCTCTGCACAGG
Organism: Oophaga sylvatica; assembly: GCA_033576555.1. NCBI lineage: Eukaryota > Metazoa > Chordata > Amphibia > Anura > Dendrobatidae > Oophaga > Oophaga sylvatica. The sequence continues at coordinate 33,127 of JARQOD010001169.1, read as the reverse complement.
GGAATCTCAAGCCATTCCCGCTGCGGTCTCCCATCCGTCTCCGGCCGCAGTGGAGTCTCCTCAGCAGAGACGTCGGTCCCAGCATCTTGCTCAGCCTAGTACTGTGCAGAGGTTTACTGCTGCCTCTCCAGGTTCTGCTATTGTGGCCAGTACTGGTCAGCGGCGAGCAGACGTCTTTAGGACTAAGTCCTCCATTTCCCCTTCTGAGCATGCCCAGGGTAAGATTTCTCATTGGAGATCAGGGGTCACATGCTCAGGTACTGCAGCAGCTCCTATTGGTCCGCCAGGAAGGTCCTGAAACTACATGTGTTCTGAACAGTTTCTCATTGGTCCTTTTCTGGCAGGCCCTGTAGTTGCTTCTATAAAAGGGTTGTATGGCCATGAGGCCATGTGCTAGTATCAATTGCATTATGTGCTTTGCGCCAGTGTGATCATGCACGCATGTGGTTAAGGCTCGGCTGAAATAAGCCCCTAGAATACCGGCAGGAGATTTGGGTGCACGTGGTTAGGGCTTGGCAGAAATAAGCCCCTAGAATACCGGCTACTCCGGTGAGGAGATTGCTTGATTGCGTTGCTGTCTGCATGATCACGGACTGCTATCCGCACAGCAGTTATCTGTGTTTCCCTGTGGAGTTAACAGGACACAGTACCTATCTTTGCGTCTTTACCTCAGCGACTCTGTGTTGTAACAGAGTTCACTTCTACCGCCATATTGTGCCACAGTATTTATATTTGCAATTCTGTGAAGTAACAGAGTTTGCCTATACCGCCATCTTACTAGCAGCAGGCTCTGCCTGCACGGTGGACCCCGGGCTGAGAACGCACCCACAATTTATATTTATCTGGTGCGTTCCGCAGACCCTAACACTATGCCTCTTTTAACTCCTTAACGACCGCCGATACGCCTTTTAACGGCGGTCATTAAGGGTACTTAAACCACAGCGCCGTTAATTAACGGCGCTGTGGAAAAAGTGAATAGCGCCCCCCAGAGGCGCATTTTCTCCGGGGTCTCGGCTACCGGGGGTAGCCGAGACCCCAGAGAACATGAATCGGGTCGGTTTTTACCGACACCGATGTTGCGATCGCTGTTATTAACCCTATAACGGCGACCGCAACAAAAAAAAAAAGTTGTGCCATTTAATTTCTCTGTCCTCTGATGTCATCGGACATCAGAGGACAGAGAAAAAGGGTCCCCAGGACCCCCATGTGGCCCCCAATAAGATCCATGTGGCCCCCGGGCCCTCCAGTGTCCCCCGGTGCCGGCGCCGTTAAGACAATGGCGGGCGCATGCCCAGTGCGCCCGCCGCTATGTGCCGCTGTGCTGGTGGGGGGATGGGCAAATATTCTCTGGGGTCTCGGCTACCGGGGGTAGAACATGATCCGGGTTGGTATTCACCGATCCCGGTGTTGCGATCGCGGCTATGCAAGCATCGCCGCGATCGCAAAAAAAAAAAATTATTTCTCTCCCCTCTGATGTGATCGCACATCAGAGGGGAGAAAATGAGGGTCCCCCGGTCCCCCGATCGCCCCCCCATATACTTACCGGTGTCCTCCATCCTCCCGCAGGCCCCAGGATCCCGGCTTCTTCTCCCTGCAAAAAAAAAATGGCAGGCGCATGCGCAGTGCGCCCGCCGATCTGCTTTGGCGGCAGATTCAAATTTTTTTTCATTCATTCTCATAAAAGTACATTTTGATCACTGTGATAAACTATCACAGTGATCAAAATAAAAAAAACAGTACATAACCCCCCCATTTATCACCCCCTTAGTTAGGGACATATAATAAAAAGTAGAAATTATATTTATTTTCATTTTTCTGTTAGGGTTAAGGTTATAATTAGGGTTAGGGTTAGCATTAGGCTGGTTTCACACATCCGGTGTGAAAATCTGATGCGCCGCATGCGTTTTTTTTGCATTGATGGCGCCGCATGTCAATGCGTTGCATGCGGTTTTGTCCGGATGCGGCGCAAATGTACATTGCGGCGGCCGGACAAAACGCTGCATGTAACGTTTTTTGTTTTTGCCGGATGGTTTCTGATGTCTCCGGGCATCAGAAACCAACCGGCAAAAAACCGCATGCGGCCGCCGGCGGCGCATCAGGTTTTCTGATGCGGCGCTGCGGCAAAATGCCGGGGGCGCCGACAGGTGCCCGCCGGAAGTGTGAAAGCAGCCTTAGGGTAAGGGTTATAATTAGCGTTAGGGTTAGGCTGGGTTCATACTGCGTTATGGCAGTCTGTTAGACGGACTGCGTTACACCGCGGTATAACGCGGTGTAACGCAGTCCGTTAACGCTGCCATTCACCCCCATTTGAGGGTGCATCGCGACGCATGCCGTAAAGCGGCATGCGTTTGCGACGTGCCATCATTCAGTGACGGAGCCTCGGACGCGGGCTGCAGCGTTTGGGCTCCGTCACCGCTAGCGCAGATGAATCATCTGCTGATTCCTCTGCGCTAGCGGGTATAGCATAATGCGATCGCGTTATGCTATACCATTACCAGCCCGTCAACGCTATGTGTTGAACGGGCTGGTAAAACGCAAAATGAACCTAGCCTTAGGGTTAGGGTTATAATTAGGGTTAGAATTAGGGTTAGGGTTACAATTAGGGTTAGGGTTATAATTAAGGTTATAATTAAGGTTAGGGTTACAATTAGGGTTGGAATTAGGGTTGGGATTTAGGTTAGGATTAGGGTTGGGATTATGGTTAGGGGTGTGTTGGGATTAGGGTTGGAGCTAGAATTGAGGGATTTCCACTATTTAGGCACATCAGGGGGTCTCAAAACATGATGTGGCGTTCAAAAAGTCAAATGGCGCTCCCTCCCTTCCGAGCCCTGCCGTGCGCCCAAACAGTGGTTTACCCCAACATATGGGGTATCAGCGTACTCAGGACAAATTGCACACCAATTTTGGGGTTCTAATTTCTCCGATTACCCTTGGGAAAATAAAAAATAGCTGGCTAAAAAAATCATTTTTGAGAAAAAAAATGATTTTTCATTTTCACGGCTCTGCGTTTATAAATTTCTGTGAAGCACTAGGGGGTTCAAAGTGCTCACCACACATCTAGATAAGCTCCTTAAAGGGTCTAGTTTCCAAAATGGGGTCACTTGTGGGGGGTTTCCACTGTTTAGGCTCATCTGGGGCACTGCAAACGGAACATGACCCCACCAACGTCTGCATTCCAAAACGTTATTACTTCCTTTCCAAGCCCTGCTGTGCGCCAAAACAGTTCCCCCCCCCACATATTTGGTATCAGCGTACTCAGGACAAATTGGACAACAACTTTTGGGGTCCAATTTCCTTGTGAAAAATCAAAAATTTGGGACTAAAAAATCATTTTTGTGGAAAATTGATTTTTTTTTTTTCACACCCAGGCATTATAAACTTTTGTGAAACACTTGGAGGTTCAAAGTGCTCACCACAGATCTAGATAAGTTCCTTATGGGGTCTAGTTTCCAAAATGGTGTTACTTGTGGGGGGTTTCCACTGTTTAGGCGCATCAGGGGCTCTCCAAACGCGACATGGTGTCCAATCTCAATTCCAGCCAATTTTGGTTTGAAAAAGTCAAACGGTGCTGCTTCCATTCCAAGCCCTGCCGTGCGCCCAAACAGTGGTCTCCCCCATATATGGGGTATCAGCATACTCAGGACAAATTGTACAACAACTTTTGTTGTCCAATTTCTCCTGTTACCCTTGTGAAAATAAAAAATTGGGGACTAAACGATCAGGTTTGTGGAAAAAATATGATTTTTTATTTTCACGCCCGGGCGTTATAAACTTCTGTGAAGCACTTGGGGCTTCAAAGTGCTCACCACACATCTAGATAAGTTCCTTAGGGGGTCTAGTTTCCAAAATGGGGTCACTTGTGGGGGGTTTCCACTGTTTAGACACATCAGGGCCTCTACAAATGCGACATGGCGTCCAGCCAATTCCGCGTTGAAAAAGTCAAACGGAGCTCCTTCCCTTGCGACCTCTGCCGTGCGCCCAAAAAGTGGTTTACCCCAACATATGGGGTATCGGCATGCTCAGGACAAATTGCACAAAAACTTTTGGGGTCTTGTTACCCTTGGGAAAATAAAAATTGGGGTGAAAAGATCATTTTTGTGGAAAAAATATGATTTTTTATTTTCACGGCTCTACGTTATAAACTTGTGTGAATCACTTGGAGGTTCAAAGTGCTCACCACACATCTAGATAAGTTCCTTAGGGGGTCTAGTTTCCAAAATGGGGTCACTTGTTGGGGGTTTCCACTGTTTAGGTACATCAGGGGCTCTCTAAACGCGACATGGCATCCAGCCAATTCTGCGTTGAAAAAGTCAAACAGCGCTCCTTCCCTTGCGACCTCTGCCGTGCGCCCAAAAAGTGGTTTACCCCCACATATGGGGTATCAGCATGCTCAGGACAAATTGCACAAAAACTTTTGCGGTCTTATTACCCTTGGGAAATTAAAAATTGGGGTGAAAAGATCATTTTTGTGGAAAAATTTTTTTTTTTTTTTCACGGCTCTAGGTTATAAACTTGTGTGAAGCACTTGGAGGTTCAAAGTTCTCACCACACATCTAGATAAGTTCCTTAAGGGGTCTTGTATCCAAAATGGGGTCACTTGTGGGGTGTTTCCACTGTTTAGGCACATCAGGGGCTATCTAAACGCGACATGGCATTCAGCCAATTCTGCGTTGAAAAAGTCAAACGGCGCTCCTTCCCTTGCGACCTCTGCCACGCGCCCAAAAAGTGGTTTACCCCCACATATGGGGTATCGAAGTATTCAGAAGAAATTGCACAACAAATTTTGTGGTTCATTTTTTCTTTAACACTTGTGAAAATAAAAAAAACTTGGTTCCGAAGTAAAGCTTTTGCAAAAAAAGTTAAATGTCAATTTTTTCCTTCCACATTGCTTCAGCTCCTGTGAAGCACTTGAAGGGTTAATAAACTTCTTGAATGTGGTTTTGAGCACCTTGAGGGGTGCAGTTTTTAGAATGGTGTCACTTTTGGGTATTTTCTATCATATAGACCCCTCAAAGTGACTTCAAATGTGATGTGGTCCCTAAAAAAAAAATGGTGTTGTAAAAATGAGAAATCGCTGGTCAACTTTTAACCCTTATAACTTCGTAACAAAAAAAAAAATTTTGGTCCCAAAATTGTGCTGACGTAAAGTAGACATGTGGGAAATGTTATTTATTAAGAAATTTGTGTGACATATCTCTCTGATTTAAGGGCATAAAAATTTAAAGTTTGAAAATTGTTAAATTTTCAAAATTTTCGCCATATTTCCATTTTTTTCATAAATAAACACAAGTCATATCAAAGAAATTTTACCACTAACGTGAAGTACAATATGTCACGAAAAAACAGTCTCAGAATCAGCGGGATTCGTTAAAGCGTTCCAGAGTTATAACCTCATAAAGTGACAGTGGTCAAAATTGTAAAAATTGGCCCGGTCATTAAGCTGCAAAATGGCTCTGTCCTTAAGGGGTTAATGCATCTCATTATTTTATTTGCCTTTGCAGCAGCTGCCTGACACTGGCCACTAAATGTGAGTTTGTCGTCCACCCATAAACCCTGGTCTTTTTCAGTGACAGTTTTGCCCAGTGTTTTACAATTAAGCACATAATTATACATCTTGTTTGTTCTACCCAAGTGTAAGGTTCTATGTATATATTCCTGAAACTCAGTTTGTTCGTCAGCCATTTTACTTTCTGTCTTGCTGCAGCTATCTTGCCCTCAGTCAAAATGGAGTTTCCAGCTTGCATGTTCCCGCCCTGATTCTCTCCTTTGCTTCTTAAGCAGCCACAGCTGAGCAATCAGTGCTTCAGAATCTAGCCTGCAGTGAACCTGTGACTTGACTCCTGTAAGCCTTGGACCTTGTACTCCAGCTATTCCTACTGAGGAACTCTGAAGCACTTGTGGACTCTGAACCCTGCTCTTTGAAAGACCCACGTTTGCATGGACTTACGGTAACAGAGAAGAAGATCCTGAATCGTATTGGAGAGTGATTGCTGAGCTTGGATTACTCTGGCCTGCTGTGTCTCCTGTTTCTGTGTCTGCAAACTGTGTGACTATTTCTGCCAACTTGTATGAAGTAATACAGGACTTTTCTATATCAAACCTGTGACTCCTGTGTTTTCATCGCACCCAAGCACAAGACGCTATATGAACTGTACTACATACATTACACCGATCCATTATTAATCCCAAAGTTTTTAAATGTTTAAAAAAAAGACACAGCAAGAAAAAAGTATTTTAATGAAATAAAAGAGACAACACAGTTTTCATTTTTTTTATTACTCTCTCATTCCTGCGACGCCATCGATCTCCTGTAAAAAAATAAAAAAAACAAACCAACAGTATACCACCTGTCCGACGCAGTCCATAGTAACGATTGTCCCACGACGATCCAGCTCTGCTACATCGGAATGACAGACAGAGCCCGGCGCAGCACAGCTGCTTACCAGCTTCCCCGGCGGTGACGTCATCGGACTGCTTTACGGCCGCGATTACCCAGCAGTCACTGCAGTTATCGCGAGATACTGCATGTGACCGCCGGGGAGAAGAGGATGGCGGCCATTAAGCAGCCCGGGATGTGACCGCCGGAGATCTTCTGCCGGGTAAGTGCCGTTGACTCCTGACAGACCCGACCGACGGACACTGACAGTGACAGTGACATTCCGATTCCGGTATCCGATATGACGAAAATATCGGAACTCGGAATCGGAATTCCGATACAGCCAATATCGGCCGATACCCGATACTTGCGGTATCGGAATGCTCAACCCTACTTGTGAATTTATATCATCCAAATTCAGCATAGTGAAAAATGTAACCATTGGCCACCGCCTGGAGTTTCTGTTGATGCTGAAAGTTGAGCACATCTGATCAGCTGTATCAACACCCCCTTAGGTTTAATTATAAAATGTAATTATTTCTGTTTTTTGTGCTTCAGACCAAGGACCGATAGCATCAACATCATGAAGCGTTGAGACAAGAATTACATTTTCCTTTTTGCCCGGTACATAGGAAACCTAAACCTTTCCATTATTGAATGCAAATATACTGCTGTACTGTTTTCTCTCTTTCGCATTTACAATTCTTTTTTATTTTTTCTTACAGTACCTACATATGAAAGATTCTACATTTTCAGATAATTAATCAGATCACAATTTGAAAACCATTTGTCAGCTGTTATATTGCAACCCGATCCAAATAAGGGCTCAGCCACTCTTTTCACAACATTACTGGGTTTGTTACTGACACGGTATGAAAATATTTAGAATTGAGAGTCCTCAGTGGTTGATACCTTTTAATGGCTAACTGAAAAGATGATAACAAATTGTAAGCTTTCGAGTCTACTCAGGTCTCAAGCTAGACTAATACAAAATCTGAAGAATCACATATTTATACACAACACAGCACAAAAACAATGCAATAGATAAAACAAGTGACGTGAAGCAGAAATGTCATTATGGGAGATAGAGATGAACATAAATATTGGAACAGTACATAGATAAGGAGTGTGAAAGTTTTATTGTCCTCTGATTGGGGTCTGGTATTGTGATGCCCCCAGAAGGTCTGAAGAGCAAGTTTCTTAATTGATGTAAAAAGACATAAATCATAAATCAATTACATCAATTAAGAAATTTGCTCTTCAGACCCTCTAGATGCCTCGACACAGCCGGAGAGTTAACTAAGCCTAAAGAGAGAAAGGGGAAAGCTAACTGACCCGGAGTAGCGCCCCAAAGGAATAGGTAGCCCCCACACATATATTGGCGGTGAGACAAGATGAAATACAAACACAGACAGAAAATAGATCAAGCAAACGCTGGGGCCCAAAACTGTCTAGATAGAGCAGGACAGGAAACAATACTGTCTGCAATCCAGCAAAAACCCTAAGAAAAATTCCAACACCTCTGATTTCCAAAAATACTGAGACCACATGATCTCTCCCCCGCTAGATCAGAACTCTGATGTGAACTGGTAGCTTACCAGCAGATACTGAAATAACAGGGACGGAACACAAAAACAGTGGTAAATGAGAAACAGAGATCAGCGCAGGCCCCAGCCAGGGAACCTGGCTGACCTTACTCCAAAAGGGCAGAAAACAAAAGGAAAACAAGAGCCACAGAAACAAGCAGCAAATAACTTATATGAAGGTTGCAGGAAAAAGCAGGAAGCAAGCTGACCTCCAAATGCGACCAGGAACAACAAATCACTGGCAAGGATCATGGGAAGGTTGCTCACTTATATCTCCCCAGTCAGTGCCACATGATTGCCACTCATTGCGCCCAGCTGATAGACTTGTGTAAGCCAAAGCAGCTTCATTACTATCAGCAGCCACCAGGGGGAGCCCAAACTCCAAAGTCAGATCCACAGTGTTCACAACACCTCACAGCTCACAGTGCATGTCAGGCCAAATGAGAATCATGAGGTCAAAAGAACTGGCCAAGGATCTCAGAGACAGAATTGTGGCAACGCACACATCTGGCCAAGGTTACAAAAGAATTTATGCAGTACTCAAGGCTTGTAAGAGCACAGTGACCTCCATAATCCCTTAAATGGAAGAAGTTTGGGACCACCAGAAGCCTTCCTACACCTGGCCGTCCAGCCAAACTGAGCAATTGTGGGAGAACAACCTTGGTGAGAGAGGTAAAGAAGTACCCCAAGAGCACTATGACTGAGCTCCACAGATGCAGTGGGGAGTTGGGAGAAAGTTCCACAAAGTCAACTACTACTGCAGTCCCCCACCAGTCAGGCCTTTATGGCAGAGTAGCCCAACAAAAGCCTCTTCTCAGTGCAAGACATATGAAAGCCCACATAGAGTTTGCTAAGAAACACATGAAGGGCTCTCAGACTATGAGAGATAAGATTATCTGGTCTGATAAGACGAAAATAGAATTTTTTGGTGACAATTCTAAGCGGTATGTGTGGAGAATACCAGTCACTGCTCATCATCTGCCCAATACAATCCCAACAGTGAAAGATAGTGATGGCAGCATCATGCTATTGGAGTGCTTTTCAGCTGCAGGGACAGGACGACTGGTTGCAATTGAAGGAAACATGAATGCAGCCAAGTACAGAGATTTCCCGGATAAAAACCTCTTCCAGTGTGCTCTGGACCTCAGACTTGGCCGAAGGTTAACCTTCCAACAAGAAAATGACCCTAAGAACACAGCTAAAATAACAAAGGAGTGGCTTCATAACAACTCTGTGACCATTCTTGACTGGCCCAGCCAGAGCCCTGACCTAAACCCAATTAAGCATCTCTGGAGAGACCTAAAAATGGCTGTCCACCAATATTCAACATCCAACCTGAAAGAACTGGAGAGGATCTGCAAGGAAGAATGGCAGAGGATCCCCAAATCCAGGTGTGAAAATTTTGTTGCATCTTTCCCAAGAAGACTCATGGCTGTACTAGCTCAAAAGGGTGCTTCTACTCAATAGTGAGCAAAGTGTCTGAATTCTTATGACCATGTGATATTTCAGTTTTTCTTTTTCAATAAATTTGCAAAAATTTCTACATTTCTGCTTTTTTCAGTCAAGACGGGGTGCAGAGTGTACAATATTGAGAAAAAAATATCTTTTTTGAATTTACCATATGGCTGCAATGAAACAAAGTGAATAATTTAAAGGGGTCTTAATACTTTCCACACCCATTGTAGCAATCTAAAAAAATCCCTCAGTTCTATTTCATCTGTGGGGTTGATGATTCTGTTGCAGATTAACTTGTCCTTTATAATATCTATATATTGATTTGTGTATGTGACACTAGAGTCCAGAATGTCATCTTTGAATAAACTATAACAGCATTCAGCTGCAGTTTTATTATTCCTTGCTGCTCCTTTAACTGCAGGAAGGTGAGTGAGAATGTTTTGAGGTTCCCTACGTTTAGTTTGCATGGGTGGCTTATTCCTCCATTTGTTTTTTTATCTCTTCCCACATAATATGTTTCTATTAGAGATGAGCCACTTTGCCTGCGGGAGGGTCGAGTTGGGTTTCGGACCATCCGACTTTCACAAAAGTCGAGTCGAACAAAGTTGGCAGACTATCGCAAAAAGTCGAGTCTGGGTCGAAAACCCGACCAAATGCAAGTTAATGGGGAATAAAAGTCGGCAGTGAGTGGAGGACAGTAAATGCACCTACAGTGCCCATTTAAATGCCCACGACATCAATTCTTATTACTTAAGCTTGTCAACCTTAATTAATTTTTTAATAATAGTAACGCATTGAAAACTGGGGCTTATTTGGCTAAAGTTGTGGGGGGGTAGGGCTGGCTCAAGGTTTTCGTGGGCCCCGGGCGAAAGAGTCTCAGTGGGCCACTTTAACACATGCCACAATTCATGATGCTTCGATACGGCAGAGGAATATAGGTATAGTACAATGCCAAATACTTCACTTCTTACATTACATGAGTGATATCTATTGTAAATTCTACAATAGCTCAAAAACCGGACAGTATAGTCCTCCATACAGTATTATGGGCACCACATAGTGCGCCATACAGAATGGGCTCCATATAATGCTCCTTACAGAATAGGCCCCATATAAAGGGCCCTATATAATTCCCCATAAATAATGAACCCCATATGATGCTCTAGTATATGATGGGCCCCATATATGATGCTCCAGTGTATGATGAGCCCCATATAATGTTCCAAATATAATGGTCCCCATATATAATGCTCCATATATAATGGGCTCCTTGTGATGCTCCAGTATATAATGGGCCCCATATATGATGCTCCAGTGTATAATGGGCCCCGTATATGATGCTCCAGTGTATGATGGGCCCCATTTATAATGCTCCACTGTATGATGGGCCCCATATATAATGCTCCAGTGTATAATGGGCCCTATCTATGATGCTCAAGTGTAAGATGGGCCCCATATGTAATGCTCCAGTGTATAATGGGCCCTATCTATGATGTTCAAGTGTATGATGGGCCCCATATATAATTCTCCAGTGTATAATTTTCCCCATATATTGCTCCAAACATTAAAAAAAAAAAAATTCCTCACCTCGCTGGGCACTGCTCTACTCTGGACTCCTCAGCGTCGCCATCTGCCAGCTCTCTGCAGTGTGACTGTTCAGGCAGAGGGTGCACAGACGTGACGTCATCGCGCTCTCTGACCTGAATGTCACTGTCAGGAAACTCGGAAGATGTCACAGCAGTGGAGGAGAGGTAAGTATTGCAAGTGCTGGGGCCCTGAGCAAGCAGGGGGGGCATACTATTGGGCGCTGGCACTGGCACAGGGCCCCACATAGTATGCCGGTGTCTCTGATGGTGAGTGGGCCCCCCCACCTGCTCAGGGCCCCGGCACTTGCCTGGGTGTGCCAGGTGCTGAAGCCGGCCCTGGGGGGGTCACAGTCCAGTTAGGGAGGAGGAAAAACTGGCATATGTTGAGGTGTAGGCTGGACGTTCAGCAGCTGCAAATGGAGGAATTGGAGAAGTCGGAGGAAGAGGAGGACAAAGCGAGCCATTTTGCTGGCAACCTATGTGTCATCAGGGAAGGTAGTACAAAATCCTTTGAAATCCAGGTATGGTTCATTTTAATGAAGGTGAGATCACCTACATTTTGGGTCGACAGTCGGGTCTTTCTTTTTGTCAGGATTGATCCAGCAGCACTGAAGACTCTTTCTGATAGCACATTACCAACAGGGCAAGCGAGCTCCTGTAAGGCATATTGTGCCAATTCAGGCCAGGTGTCCAGTTTAAAGGTCCAGTAGTCAAAGGGGAATGAACTGTGAGGTAGAACATTGATAGGGGAGAAGAGGTAATTTTGAACAATAGTTGACAACTGCTGTCTCCTGTCTGTTCCAATCGATTCAGTATTACCAGTCGTGTGAGCATTACTCGAAAAATCAGACCACAACATGGTCATGAAACCCCTGTCTCCAACGCCACTTCGGCTGTGTGCACCACGAACATCTCTTCCATTTGATCCAGTACGGCTCGTGGTAGAACCTGCACCGCTGCTGTGTGCTGGGAATGCCTCTAACAAACGGTTTACCAGAGTTGCTTGTTTGTTCACCAATATTAGCTCTAAGTTCTCCTGTGCCATGATGTTCTGTAATTTGCCTTTATGGCGTGGATCGAGGATGCTGGCCAACCAGTAGTCGTCATCCTTCATAATTTTGGCAATGCGTGGGGTCCCTTTTTAGAATCCGCAAGACATAATCACACATGTGGGCAAATGTTCAAGGTGTCAATGATGCACTGCCAGTGGTGGGTGGAGGAGCACTTTCTGCCAAATCCACATCCCTCCAGTCACGCAGAAACCCTGGACCTGACCTTGGCAAGCCAACATTTTCTCTTGCCCCCTGAGAAGCATCCTCCTACCCAAAATAATCATCACCCTCATCCTCCTCCTCATCCTCCTCTTCCTCCACCTCATCCACGACAGTTCCCTGAGCAGACAATGCCTGACTGTCATCAAGGCTTCCCTCCTCCTCCGCTGCAGACGCCTGATCCTTAATGTGCGTCAAAGTTTGCATGAGCAGACGCATAAATGGGATGCTCATGCTTATGATGGCGTCGTCTGCGCTTACCAGCCGTGTGCATTCCTCATAACACTGAAGGACTTTACAGAGGTCTTTCAGCTTTGACCACTGCACACCCGACAACTCGATGTCTGCCCTCAAACTGCCTGCCTGTGTATCCTCCCACAAATGCATTACAGCCTGCCTCTGTTCGCACAGCTTCTCAACCATGTGCATGGTGGAGTTCCACCTTGTTGCAACGTCTATGATTAGGCGGTGCTTGGGGAGGTGGAGCGATCGCTGCAGCCTCTGCATACGACTGGAGTCTACTGGCGAGCGACGGATGTGCTAACACAGTCTTCGCACCTTATGGAGCAGGGCTGGTATCTCTGGATAATTATTTATGAAGCACTGCACCACCAGGTTCAAGGTGTGAGCCAGGCAAGGTATGTGTCTGAGTTTTACCAGGGCTATGGCCGCCACAAAATTACAGCCGTTATCACTGACTACCTTGCCTGGCTCAAGATGTAGACTGCCCAACCATGACTCAGTTTCTTACTGCAAGTAGTCGGCCAGTACCTCCGTGGTGTGTCTGTTGTCGCCCAAAGACATCATCTTTAAAACAGCCTGCTGATGCTTACCACTAGCTGTTTGATCGTGGGACACCTCGTGTGCAACACTGGCAGCTGCGGATGGAGTACTCGTGCATAGTGTTGAGTGATACTTTCCGATATCATGAAATATCGGATCGGATTGGATCGGACTGATACCCAAAAAGTATCGGGTATCGCCGATTCCGATACCGGAAACCAATGCAAGTCAATGGGACAGAAATATCGGAATTAAAATAAACCCTTTCTTTCCTTGTAAACACTAGATATACACACATAGAATACATATATATATATAAAGTATAGACCAAAAGTTTGGACACACCTTCTCATTCAAAGATTTTTCTGTATTTTCATGACTATGAAAATTGTAGAATCACACTGAAGGCATCAAAACTATGAAGTAACATGTGGAATTATATAATACACTTTACAAAAAAGTGTGAAACAACTGAAAATATGTCTTATATTCTAAGTTCTTCAAAGTAGCCACCTTTTGCTTTGATTACTGCTTTGCGCGCAGAAAAAGTGAACGGATGGACACTACATGCCTAGTTCCCAAAGCCAGGGTGGGCCCAAAAATAATGGTCCCTCTCTGGGTTATTATTATATGCCCCCACTTGCTGGCTTTGTCTGTCTGGTTGAGAAAATAGTGTGGGAGCCCACGCATTGTTTTTCAACGAATTTACACCTTTAATTAACCCCTACAGGTCTGAAATTTTGCATACATACACTCATGTAATTGTTAGTGAAATCCATTTATCAAACTACATGAAATGATATGGCTAACTGTATGTAAACCATGTGTCATTTCATGTCGGGTATGTAATTTCAGAAAAGCCGGCAAATGAATTAGCGGCTATTATACTATGTAGAAGTGTGTGAACTATAAATATATATATATGTGTCACAATGACATATATATATATATATATATATATAAATATATCAGGTGTAAATTTTCTCAACCAGACAGACAAAGCCAGCGAGTGGGGGCAGATAATAATAGCCCAGAGAGGGACCATTATTTTTGGGCCCCCCGTGGCTACTAACATCTGCCCCCAGCCACCCCAGAAAAGGCAAATTTATAATTAGATTCGCCCTTTCTGGCACTTAGCCCGTCTATTCTCATTGCCCTGTAGCGGTGGCGAATGGGTTAATAATGGGTTAAAGCCACCTTGCTATTGGAAGGTGACTTTAAGCCAGGTTAATAATTGAGAGCTGTCAATTAGACAACTATCAATTGTTAATCCTATAGTATGAAATAAAAATAAAACACACACACTTTAATTAAAAATCATTTTAATGAAATAATCACACAGTTTTTGACCATCTTTTATTGTACAGTTAATCCTCGATTCCCTTGTTCGCCTGTAATAAAAATAAAATAATAAAACAACATTATTCTTACCTATCCGGTGTTCAGTCAGGTCCCCCGATGTAATACTTCTGAAAGGGTTAATGTTTACTGCAGGGACCGCAGCTAATGCTGCCAGCCTCGCAGTAAACCCCCGAATGAATCATCTCCTCTCCTGGCTGACAGGAGAGGAAGTGATTAGTGTGGGAAGTTTAATTGATTGCTTCCCACTTTCACTTCAGGTCAGCCGGGGACACCGCACAGCATCAGTGACGTCAGAGGGAATCCCGGCTGACCTGACCTGAACTGATTAACAAAAATAGGGGATCCCCTCGAAAAAAAAATGGCGTGGGGTCCCCCCTATTTTTGCTAACCAGCCAGATGAAGCAGACTACTGAGGCCTGGTATTTCAGGCTGGTAAGGATCAATATCCATGAACCTTGCAAGCCTGATAATATCAGGCCACAGCAGTCTGCTTATCTTGGTTGGTTAACAAAAATAGGGGATCCCCTTGAAAAAAAAAATAGCGTGGGGTCCCCCTATTTTTGTTAACCAACCAAGTAAAATGCAGACTGCTGTGGCCTGGTATTAAAACACTGTCAAGGCCCATGGATTTTGGCCCTCAACAGCCTAAAAATACCAGGCTGCAGCAGCCCCACAATTGGCGCATCCAAAAATGCGTCAATTGTGGCACTTTACCTGGCTCTTTCCACTCCCCTGTAGCGGTGGGATATGGGGTAATAAGGGGTTAATGTCACCTTTGATTGAACGGTGACAATAAGCCTGGTTAATAATGGAGAGGCGTCAAAAAGACACCGATCCATTATTAATCATAAAGGTTGAAAATGGTTAAAAAGACACAGCCAGAATAAAGTCTTTTAATGAAATAATACACAACACAGTTTTCATTATTTTTTATTGTACTCTCATCCTGCGACACCATCGATCTCCTGTAAAAAAACAAAAATAACAAACCAACACAAATACTCCCTGTCTGACGTAGTCCAAGATAACGAGGGTCCCACGACGAGTCCAGCTCTGCTACATCTGGATGCCAGGCTCAGCCTGACATCCAGACACAGCAGAGCTGCTTACCTGAGGAGATTCCCCGGCGGTCACGTGACGTCGAATGGATTTCTCACGGCCAGCTGTTGTGAGAGTACAGCTGGCCGAAATTACCCAGTCCTCCCTGGCAGTCACGTGTACTTATCGCGAGAAGCTGCACATGACCCCCAGGGAGAGGGTAATGGCCGGCAGTTGCAGAGAGAAATCCATCCAGGACGTGACCACCGGGGATCCTCTGTAAGGTAAGTGCGCTGACTGACTCCTGACAGCCCCGACCGACACTGTCACTGACTATTTCAGGAAGTTCCTGTGTCACGTACTTCCTTCTGTGACACAGGAACTCTCCATATACTTTACAGGAAAATTCCGATTCCGGTATCCGATATGCAAAAAATATCGGAACTCAGAATCTGAATTCCGATACCGCGAATATTGGCCGATACCCAATATTTGCGGTATCGGAATGCTCAGCACTACTCGTGCGACTTCGCTCTGTCGACGAGCTTTTGCTTCTGGAGGAGGACAGTAGAATGCCTACAGCCAACTGTTGCCTATACTGTGGGCTAGGCAGCACTGTCCCACCACTGCTGTCCCCTGTGGACCCTGCATCCACCACATTAACCCAGTGCGCAGTGATGGACACGTAACGGCCCTGGCCATGCCTACTGGCCCATGCATCTGTTGTGAGGTGCACCTTTCCACTCACTGATTGTTTGAGTACATGGACAATGCGGTCTTTCACATGCAGCTGGAGGGCAGGGATGGCTTTTCTAGAAAAGAAGTGCCGACTGGGTAGGTCATAGTGTGGGACAGCGTAGGCCATGAGCTCTCGGAACGCTGCGCTTTCAACCAAACGGAAGGGCATCATCTCTAATGAGATCAGTTTGGCAATGTAGGCGTTCAAAGCCAGTAAAGTTTTGTAGTCCGTCCACGCTTGCAAGTGCATGGTGTTTAAATGTCTAAGCATGCAACTGTTATTCAATTTTCAGAGATTTTTCCCTCGGCTAAAGGTCCTTCCGCACTTCTTACAGATAACCTTTGCCTCATCAATAGGATTTTGGTCAAAAAAGTGCCACACTGCACTCTTCCTACTATGGGATAAATTTTCCGGGCTTGCACGCTGTGCTAATTGGACCGTCTGGACAAGCTGTCCTGCAACTCTTTTTTTTTAACACGTTCTTGGACTGCTACGGGCCTGCCAGATAACCGCAGCTGCGATGTCGATGCCTGCTGCGGATCCTCCTCCTCTTCTGAGCTATTGTTAGCTGCACCCTCTTCCCCCAATGGATGCCAATCAGTGTCAACAACTGGGTCATCAATCACCTCCTCTTCAATTTCATGTGCACCTTCCTCTGTGTCACCGTGTAACGTGGTATAGTATGCGGGAAGGGGCACCTGAGTTTCATCAGCCTCAGATTCTGGCTCAGTAGACTGCGAGGGCAATGGAGTGCTCTGGGTGAATGTACCAGCAGAATCATATAGCAGTGGCTGTGCATCAGTGTACTCCATGTCAGATTCATCTTGGACTGGGGAATTCAGGATTTGACTTGATAACCCAGGCATGGTATGTGAAAAGAGCTCCATGGAGTAATCAAAAGTGTGGCCTGCTGCATCCTTCACTTTTGGTGGGGGTGAAGGACACAAGGAAAGGTGTTGCTCCTGACCAGGAGCCTGCAGTGATGACTCAGTGCCTGCATTTTTTTGAAACTTCAGAAGAGGAGGCGATAGAGCTGGAGGCTGTTTTGGCAATGTAAGCCAAAACCTGTTCCTGATGCTCCAGCTTTAAAAGCGGTTTACCTACTCATAGAAAAGGGAGCCTTTCAGGCCTTCTCGAGCCAGACGATGACGCAAGCTCAACACCTCCTGCCTTAGGTGCTATTGTGCTTTTGGAACTACCAGCAGATGCACCACCACCACTATCAATACCAGCTGCCCCCACCACCCACGTCCGTGGCCTCTTCCACTATACTTCCTCATGTTTGGGAAAATGTACCAAAAATAACAGCAGATATATGGTATTGTATGAGGAGCATACAGCTGTACACGGTGTACGGTAACATTTCAATCTCCGTATATCTTTTCGGAGTAACACACAGACGCTCACTCAGTATGGATTTGACCGTAATACAAAGAGCAGATATATGGTACTGTATGAGGAGCATACAGCTGTATACGGTGTTCGGGAAAATTTCAATCTCTGTATATATTTCCGGAGTCACACACAGACGCTCACTCAGTATGGATTTGACCGTAATACAAAGAGCAGATATATGGTACTGTATGAGGAGCATACAGCTGTATACGGTGTACGGGAAAATTTGAATCTCTGTATATATTTCCGGAGTCACACACAGACGCTCACTCAGTATGGATTTGACTGTAATTCAAAGAGCAGATATATGGTACTGTATCAGAAGCAGACAGGTGTATACGGTGTACGGGAAAATTTCAATCTCCGTACATATTTCCGGAGACACACACAGATAGTCAGCATGTATTTGTCCGTGATACCAGCCGGTACACGGTAGTGTGTGAGAAGCGTACAGCTCTATACGGTGTGGGAAAAAATTAACGCTCAGTAACTGTGCAGAAAAAAAGACTTAAAGCATTAGTGCTGTGTAAAAAGCAGTCTGCACAGCAGTGTACACACAGCAATACAGCTATCAGGCAGCCTAATAACCAGCGCTGCCGCACACAAAAAAATCCTCCCCTGTCACTGCACACTAACTTTACAGCACATTTGCTATCAGCACAATCACAGAATAACTTCTCTTTCCATCCCTAACGCTCTCCCTACTGAGAAACAGCTGCAGCAACCTCTCCCTGCTGCTAAGATCGGCAGAAGTAAAATGGCGGTTGGTGGTCAGGGATTTTATAGACACTATGACACCCCCCAAAGCAAGCCAATCACAACAATGCCCTTCTCTAAGATGGTGGTGGATGCTGCCCATGTCATCTCGTGCTCATTGGCTGAAAAAAAGCGCCTGAAAGCATTCTGGGAAACTCAACTTTGGCGCTCGTTTTGCCGACCACATGGCCGACCTCACGCTATGGTCGTGTTTCGGCCAACGAAACACGACTTTGGCTAAAGTTGGCGACTTTTGAATCTGACCGACCTGTTTCGCTCAAAACTAGTTTCTATATCTTCTTCATCCTCATCACTCTCACCATCTTGCTGTTTCAGAATCAATTTCACATGCTTCCACCTCATCATGAGAATCAATCTCACTTCTAAATCCTCATGCAGTGTGGCGTCTGCATCATCATCTAATAGCATCTTCACTTCATCAACATGAAGGGGTTTTGACAAATCAAACATTTTCCTCTCCATTTTAGCAGACAATCTGAAGCAAGAGAGTGAATATGTGCTAAGGCACAATGTGCCTGAGAAGCACACTTTCATTTGTAAGAAAACCTTCCTTATTTCTATGGAATATCCACAATCTTCGCACTATCCATTCATAAAACAAGCTAAATTAACAATTGTGATGACTAGTGTTGAGCGATACGATACCGCAAGTATCGGGTATCGGCCGATATTAGCTCTATCGGCCTTTCGATACTTAGTTCCGATATTTTCGTCTTATCGGATACCGGAATCGGGATTGTCACTGTCACTGTCAGTGTCCGTCGGTCGGGTCTGTCAGGACTCAGCGGCACTTACCTGGCAGAAGATCTCCGGCGGTCACGGGCTAGACTGCTTCATGGCCGCCATCATCTTTCCCCGGCGGTCACATGCAGTTTCTCGCGATAACTGCAGTGACTGCTGGGTATTCCGGCCGTAAAGCAGTCAGTCCGATGACGTCACCGCCGGGGAAGCAGGTAATCAGCTGTGCTGCATTGCGATGACAGGCTCTGCCTGTCATTGCGATGTAGCAGAGCTGGATCGTCGTGGGACTGTCGTTACTATGGACTGCGTCGGACAGATGGTATACTGTTGGTTTTTTTTTTTTCTTTTTTTACAGGAGATCGATGGCGTCGCAGGAATGAGTGTATAATAAAATTAATGAAAACTGTGTTGTCTCTTTTATTTCATTAAAATACTTTTTTCTTGCTTTGTCCTTTTTTTATACATTTAATAACTTTGGGATTAATAATGGATCGGTGTCTTATTGACACCTCTCCATTATTAACCGGGCTTATTGTCACCGTGCAATCAACGGTGACATTAACCCCTTATTACCCCACTTGCCACCGCTACAGGGCAGTGGGAAGAGCCGGGTAAAGTGCCACAATTGGCACATCTTTTGATGCGCCAAATGTGGGGCTGCTGTAGCCTGGTATTATCAGGCTGTTGAGGGCCAAAATCCATGGGCCTTGACAGTCTTTTAATACCAGGCCGCAGCAGTCTGCATTTTACTTGGCTGGTTAACAAAAATAGGGGGACCCCTACGCCGTTTTTTTTCGAGGGGATCCCTTATTTTTGTTAACCAGCCAAGCTAAGCAGACTGCTGTGGCTGGTATTATCAGGCTTGCAAGGTCCATGGATATTGGATCCTTAACAGCCTGAAAATCCAGGCCTCAGCGGTCTGCTTCATCTGGCTGGTTAACAAAAATAGGGGGCACCCCACGCCAATTTTTTTCGAGGGGATCCCCTATTTTTGTTAATCAGCCAAGATATGCAGACTGCTGTGGCCTGGTATTATCAGGCTGGCAAGGTCCATGGATCTTGGCTCCTTAACAGCCTGAAAATCCAGGCCTTAGCGGTCTGCTTCATCAGGCTGGTTAACAAAAATAGGGGGGACCCGACGCCATTTTTTATTCGAAGGGAACCCCTATTTTTGTTAATCAGTTCCCTCTGACGTCACTGATTGTGTCCCTGGCTGACCTGAAGTGAAAGTGGAAAGCAATCAATTAAGCTTTCCACTTCCTCTCCTGTCAACCAGGAGAGGAACTCATTCATTTGGGGGTTTACTGTGAGGCTGCAGCATTAGCTGCGGTCCCTGCAGTAAACATTAACCCTTTCTGAAGGATTACACCATGGGACCTGACTGTGCATGGGATAGGTAAGAATAATTTTGCTTTTTTATTTTATTTTTATTACAGAAAATGGTTTTTGCAGTCAAATAAAAGATGGTCAAAAACATGTGTCTTTATTTCATTAAAATTATTTTTAATTAAAGTGTGTGTGTTTTATTTTTATTTCATGCAATAGGATTAATAATTGATAGTTGTCTAATTGACAGCTCTCAATTATTAACCTGGCTTAAGGTCACCTTTCAATTGCAATGTGGCTTTAACCCCATATTAACCCATTCGCCACCGCTACAGGGCAATGGGAATAGACGGGCAAAGTGCCAGAAAGGGCGAATCTAATTATAGATTTGTCTTTTCTGGGGTGTCTGGGGGCAGATGTTAGTAGCCAGGGGGGGCCAAAAATAATGGTCCCTCTCTGGGCTATTATTATCTGCCCCATTCGCTGGCTTTGTCTGTCTGGTTGCGAAAATAGGGCGGGAGCCCACGCATTTTTTTTAAACAATTTTACACCTCATATATATATATATATATATACATGTCATTGAATTTGTGACACATATATATATATATTTATATTTATAGTTCATACACTTCTACATAGTATAATAGCCGCTAATTCAATTGACGGCTTTTGTGAAAATGCAGAACCCGACATGAAATGACACTTGGTGTACATAGGGTTAACCATGTCTTTTCATGTCCTTTGCTATCTGATTTGCACAAACAATTACATCAGTCTATGTGTGCAAAATTTCACACCTGTAGGGGTTAATTAAAGGTGTAAATTCGTAGCAAAAAAGTCCGTTTTTTTTACAACGAATTTACACCTTTAATTAACCCCTACAGGTGTGAAATTTTGCACACATAGACTGATGTAATTGTTTGTGCAAATCAGATTGCAAACGACATGAAAAGACATGGTTAACCCTATGTACACCAAGTGTCATTTCATGTGGGGTGCTTCTGTCTTTTCACAGAAGCCGGCTTTACCCGGCAATTGAATCAGAGGATATTTTACTATGTAGAAGTGTATAAACTATACATATATGTATATATATATGTCACAATGACATGTATATATATATATATATATATATATATATATATATATGTATTCTATGTGTGTATATTTAGTGTTTACAAGGAAATAAATGTTTTTTTTAGTTGCGATATTTTGTTCCCATAGACTTACATGGGACTTCCGGTATCGGAATCGGATATCGCCGATATTTAGTGATATCGGCGATACCATTCCGATCCGATATTTTTAGATATCGAGCAGTATCGCTCAACACTAGTGATGACTAAAAACATAAAATACCAACCTAGTGTAACGTGTTTGGGAACAATGTGTCTGAGAAGCCAGCACAGTTATATCTGCGCTCCTGAGTCTCTGCAGTACAGCTGTGATATAAGGTTTCACAAAGCATCAAGAGTCAGGTATTGGGGGTGGGGGATTTCCTGACAATCTGGTGAGGAGGGAGAAATGAAACTCAAAGAGCTTCGCCTGTCAGATCAGTTGTTCCTGACGGAGGGTTAAGAAAAGCAGTTGAAGGAAGGCTCAAATAAAATACAAATTATCGGTTTGAATTCAAGAAGGTGTAGTCGTGCGAAGAAGTCAATCTTGCCATTCATTGATCCCACCATTTCAGGCTTACTTGATGTCCTTAAGGATGTGTGGTGCTCATGTCTAGCTTTGACACATGAACAGTGTAGCAATGTATAGATGCCCTGTTTGCACAGCGCACCAGTGAAGCCGGGGCAATAACATCCTGGATTACTGAGAGTGCATCTGTCACGCTGTCACTGCATACAGGAGGATCGGGGTCTATGCTGACCCTAAGCAGGGGCCCTGACTAATCCCTCTACCTGGAGGTACTGTTGAAGGTACAGAGGTCCAGGCCGCCAGCGTAACCCTATCTCCTGCAAATCCCTGACCCTCAGTAATCTAGTCCTGAGAAGGACCCCGATCACAACCACAGGGGACTGGAAGATATATGCCTAAACACAGTAATAGACGAACGAGACAGTACAAGGGGTAAACTAAATTCACCTTGCATACAAAACTCACTCCACAACTACAGAGGGAACACCAACGGGTACGGAAATAAATGATAAAGCGAGGAGGGGAAAAAACCACACCAGGTACTCTTCACTTCAGACTTCACAATACCACGATCCGCTCTGCTGGTCTGCATGAATGCTTTCACGGACACATTCCTAGCAGACCGGCAGGTATTTGAAGGAATCTCATTACTGCAGCATTAACTGCAGCTGGGCAAGGCTGGGCCTCGTCCAGCACAGAGAGAGAGAGAATTAACTCCCTCCACTGCCGAAACACACCAAGCACCAAAAACTCAGCTGCGTGAAGTCAGGTTGCGTAATCGCCACGATCTTCGTGGCGACACACCCGTGACAGTACCCCCCCCCTTCTACGAGGGGCCTCTGGACCCTCAGAGCCAGGTTTATCCGGGTGAGTCGTGTGGAAGGCCCGAATTAATCAGTCTGCGTTAATATCTGACGCAGGAACCCACGTCCTCTCCTCAGGACCATACCCCTTCCAATGAACCAGGTACTGAAGGGACCGGCGGTTAAGACGTGAGTCGATGATTTTCGACACCTGAAACTCCAAGTTACCATTGACCACCACAGGAGGAGGAGGCAAAAGTGACGGTATCACCAGCGCCACATACCTCTTAAGCAAAGATCTGTGGAACACGTTGTGAATTTTAAACGTAGGGGGGAGGTCAAGACGGAATGCCACCGGATTAATTATAGAACTGATCCTGTATGGCCGATGAACCTGGACCAGTTTCCAAGAGGGAACCTTAAGTTTTATATTCTTGGTTGACAACCATACCCGATCGTTCACACATAGGTCCGGACCAGACACTCTCCTCCTGTCAGCCATACGTTTGTATCGGTTCCCATAGTACTCAGATTGTTCAGCACTCTTTCGGAACCCCCGAAGAGCCCCCCTACTGAAAGTACAAAACTGGGGATGAAAACTATATGCCCCAAAAAACGGGGACTTACCAGTGGACTCGCTCCGCCTATTGTTAAGAGCAAACTCCGCCAGAGGCAAGAAAGAAGCCCAGTCCTCCTGGTTCTCTGACACAAAACACCGGAGATATGTCTCCAAGCTCTGGTTCAGACGTTCTGTCTGACCATTGGTCTGCGGATGAAAAGCCGATGAAAACGACAACTGCATCCCCCGCCGTGTACAAAATGCCTTCCAGAATTTGGACACAAACTGAGACCCTCGATCCGACACCACATCGGAGGGTACACCGTGAAGCCTCACAATCTCCCCAATGAACACCTGCGCCAGAGTTTTAGCATTAGGAAGAGCAGGAAGAGCGATAAAATGAGCCATCTTGCTGAACCTGTCCACTACAACGAGTATGACTGTTTATAAAGTCCATAGACAGATGAGTCCACGGACGCTCCGGGATCTTCAAAGGTAAGAGGGCCCCAGACGGACGGGTATGTGGGGTCTTAGAGCGCGCACAAACCCCACAGGATGCAACAAAAGTTACCACCTCCCTATGTAAGTTAGGCCACCAAAACCGCCGCGAGAGGAGATCCTCAGTTGCTTTATTCCCTGGGTGTCCTGCCAAAGCTGAGTTATGGTGGGGCCTCGATCACCTTTTGTCTCAAGTGATCTGGAACAAACAGTCTCCCTGGAGGTCCAACAGGGGCGTCCCCCTGAGCCTCCAATACCTCCTTCTCAAGCTCAGAGCATACTGCCGACACCACCACCCCCTCCTGAAGGATCGGAACCAGGTCATCCGTCTTCCCGGCCTCAGGGAAACTACGAGATAAGGCATCCGCCTTTACATTTTTTGACCCAGGACGATATGTGACAACAAAATTAAACCTGGTAAAAAACAACGACCACCTAGCTTGTCTGGGATTCAGAAGTTTTGCGGACTCTAAATATAGCAGGTTCTTGTGATCGGTGATGACGGTGACCGGGTGGACTGCCCCCTCCAAAAAATGACGCCATTCTCAAAAGCTAACTTAATGGCCAAGAGTTCCCTATTGCCGACATCGTAATTCCTGTCAGCGGACGACAATTTTTTAGAGAAGAAGGCGCACGGGTGCCACTTACCAGGGACGAACCTTGAGATAATACCGCTCCCACCCTACCTCAGAAGCGTCTACCTCCACAATGAATGGCTGTGACGCATCCGGTTGAATGAGTATGGGAGCCGAAGTAAAACATTTTTTCAAGTGGGAAAACGCTTGACAAGCCTTGTCAGACCACCTAGAAAATCCGTCCCTTTTTTAGTCATGTCTGTGAGAGGTTTAACTATTGGACGAGAAATTACGAATAAATTTCCGGTAGTAGTTAGCAAACCCCAGAAAACGTTGTAGTGCCTTAAGATCCTCTGGCAGATCCCATCAAGAACTGCCCGCACTTTCCCAGGGTCCATAAGAAAACCGGACGCTGACACCAGGAAACCTAAAAACTGAAGTTCCTGTACGGCGAACACACACTTTTCCCATTTGGCATACAGTTTATTATCCCGCAAGATCTGCAACACCTGCCTAACATGCTCCTGATGAGACACCAGATCCGGCGAGTAAATTAAGATGTCATCCAGATATATGACAACAAACTGTTCCACCAGGCGGCGAAAAATTTCATTAACAAAGTGTTGGAACACCGCCGGGGCATTAGTCAGACCAAATGGCATGACAAGGTTCTCATAATGCCCCTCCGGAGTGTTAAACGCCGTCTTCCATTCACCCCCCTCCTTCATCCTAATCAGATTGTACGCCCCCCGGAGATCCAACTTAGAGAACCATTTGGCGCCCACGATCTGATTGAAGAGATCGGGAATAAGTGGGAGCGGATACGGATCTCGGACCGTAATCTGATTAAGTTCACGGAAATCCAGGCAAGGGCATAGGCCTCCATCTTTTTTCTTCACAAAGAAGAACCCGCGCGCCACCGGTGAAGATGAAGGTCTAATATGCCCCTTAGCCAGACTCTCTGAAATATAATCCTTCATGGCCTGCCTCTCAGGACCAGAAAGGTTATACAACTTAGATTTCGGTAACTTGGCCCCAGGGAGCAATTTAACAGAAAAGTCATACACGCGATGAGGAGTAGTTCTTGACACCCTTTCTCCGAGAATACATCCTCAAAGTCCACCAGAAATGGAGGTAAGGTCCTAGGAGCGATCGCACCGATGACCGTATTTATGCAGTTTTTATTACAGAATTCACTCCATTATCTCTCTGGATTGCCAATTAATAACCCGGGTTATGCTTAGTTAACCAAGGAAGGCCCAGCACTATAGTAGTGGGAAGACCCTCCAATACGTAACACGACAACAGTTCTTTATGTATCGCCCCCACTTGAAGATCTATGTTATGCACTGCTTGCAAAAAACTACCCTGACCGAGAGGTCTGGCGTCGATCGAGAATATGGGGATGGGTTTAGCCAATACACTCAGTCACATACCTTGAACCCGGGCAAACCGAGCGTCCACCAGATTAGCCCTGGCCCCACTACCAGAAGAACAGATATCCTCTCAGTTCTCATACCCACCACCACCTCCGCCGGTACGAGGAATTGAGACAGACCTAGGGACGAAATACCTACTCCCAGATTGCCGTCCACCACACAACCTGGGATCAATAGTTTTCCGGCGACTTCTCACTCTGCAAAGGACGGGATGGACACCCCCCAATAAAATGTCCCTTTCTCCCGCAGAAGAAACACCTTCCTGTCTGGTGGCGCACTGCCGATCCCCTCCCTCGGAATGATGTCCCTCTTAACTGCATCGGCTCTTCTGGACTGACCAGGGGAACCACCATATAAGGGGCCCTAGTAGAAGGTGGAGTCATCACAGGGGGCGGAGTTACCCCGCACCTCTCCCGAAGCCGTCTGTCAATGCGAATAGCAAGGGCCATAGCGGCTTCCAGTGACGTAGGAGGGTCATACTGTGCCAGCACATCCTTTAATTTGTCAGATAAACCTTGACAAAACTGGCTCCTAAGAACCGGGTCATTCCACTGGGTGTCCGTGGCCCACCTACGGAACTCTGAACAGAATTCCTCCGCCGGACGATCTCCCTGCTGTATCTTACGTAACTTAGATTCAGCAAGAGAGATCCGATCCGGGTCATCATATACAAGACCCCGAGCTGCGAAAAACCTATCCACTGACTGGAGAGCGGGGAGCCCGGGGGAAGAGAGAACGCCCAGGATTGGGGGTCCCCTTGTAGGAGCGAGATGACAATCCCCACCCTTTGTTCTTCACTCCCCGATGACCGAGATCGCAGCCGAAAGTACAATTTACATGCCTCCCGGAAAGCAAAAAACTTGTCCCGCCCCCCAGTGAACCTGTCAGGGAGAGCTACTTTAGGTTCTGGACCGGCTTGCTCCGGGGGGTACAAAACCTTGGACTTAACGTCCGCCAGCTCCATGGACAAACTCTGCAACTGCTGAGCTAGACTGGCTACTGGATCCATGGTGGCTGGAGAAAATCTTTAGTGCGGTCGGTGAAAATGTCACGCTGTCACTGCATACAGGAGGTCCGGGGTCTATGCTGACCCTAAGCAGGGGCCCTGACTAATCCCTCTACCTGGAGGTACTGTTGAAGGTACAGAGGTCCAGGCCGCCAGCGTAACCCTATCTCCTGCAAATCCCTGACCCTCAGTAATCTAGTCCTGAGAAGGAACCGATCACAACCACAGGGGACTGGAAGATATATGCCTAAACACAGTAATAGACGAACGAGACAGTACAAGGGGTAAACTAAAATCCACCTTGTGTAAGGTTCTGTGTACATGTTCCTGAAACTCAGTTTGTTCGTCAGCCATTTTACTTTCTGTCTTGCTGCAGCTATCTTGCCCTCAGTCAAAATGGAGTTTCCAGCTTGCATGTTCCCGCCCTGATTCTCTCCTTTTGCTTCTTAAGCAGCCACAGCTGAGCAATCAGTGCTTCAGAATCTAGCCTGCAGTGAACCTGTGACCTGACTCCTAAAGCCTTGGACCTTGTACTCCAGCTATTCCTACTGAGGAACTCTGAAGCACTTGTGGACTCTGAACCCTGCTCTTTGAAAGACCCACGTTTGCATGGACTTACGGTAACAGAGAAGAAGATCCTGAACCTGTTGTGGAGAGTGATTGCTGAGCTTAGATTACTCTGGCCTGCTGTGTCTCCTGTTTCTGTGTCTGCAAACTGTGTGACTATTTTTGCCAACTTGTATGAAGTAATACAAGACTTTCTATATGAAACCTGTGTCTCATGTATTTTCATCGCACCCAAGCACAAGACGCTATATGAACTGTACTACATACATTACAAGATTCTGAAGCCAAAACGTTAGTGTCTGCTGGGTCTGGAAAGGCTGTGTCTGCTGTAACTGTGGATATCGGATGTCCGGTTGTACTTTCTGTGATGACAGTGGTTGTGACTTCTCACAACCATTCCAGGTGAGCAATTCCCTTAAGTGTTTTTTTTCTGCAGTGTTACCACAGGTAAACACTATTGTTTTTTTTTTTCTCTATTCTCTTTTTTGTCTGCTGTAACTGTGGATATCAGATATCCGGGTGAACTTTCTGTGATGATAGTGGTTGTGACTTCTCACAACCATTCCAGGTGAGCAGTTCCTTAATTTTTTTTCTCTCTGCAGTGTTACCACAGGTAAACACTATTGTTTTTTTTTTTCTCTCTCCTCTTCTTCCAGTACCCTGTCTTAAAAGATCTGGAAAATGGAGGCCCGCATAAAGGAACTTTGCGGAGTGATTGATAATATCCTTGCAGATTTGCAGAATATAAAGACCCGTTTTTCAAGCCTACAGGACCTCACTAATCACAATTTGCAAGTGTTTGGACAGACTGCCCAGGATTTGCGAGCCAGGATTGAGGTTCTAGAAGAGCGAGTCCAGGCTCCTGCCGTAGCCCCGAGTTCTGGGGTTCCCAAGTTGCCCCCTTTTCGTTTTGGCGGTGAACGTGAGAAATTCAGGGGATTTATTAATCAAAGCAATCTTTTTTTTTCTGCACATGCTTCACAATTTCCCATGACAATCTAAGGTGCTTACTATAATTATGTTGCTTACCAACAAGGCTTTGATGTGGGCAAACCCTCTGATTGAGACTGAGGATGATTGTTTGAATCACCTTGATGCTTTTATTTCAGCCATGGGGCAGGTGTTTGATGACCCCAATCGAGGTGCAACAGATGTAGCAGCCATGTTAGCTTTGCGCCAAGGTAAGCACTCGGTAGCTGAATATGCCTTGGATTTCAGGAGATGGGCCCTTGATACCACCTGGGACAGTTCCGCCAAAAAATCTATTTTCGAAAGGGGTTATCTCCACTGATTAAGGATGAACTTGCTCGTGCCGACCCTCCCACTGCGTAGGTGACTTTATTAACTACTGCATCCGTATTGATACTCGTTGACTGAACGCAGGCAAGAGAGATGATTCGAAGCAATCGCACTAACCTTTTCCTACCTTCCTCTCCAGCTAAGGAACCTTTGAGTAGGATTACACGGGAACCTGAACCTGAACCCATGCAGGTAGACTCTTTACAACGACGGGTTAGTGATGCACGCAAGGAACATGTTTAAGGAAAATCTATGTTTCTATGTGGTAAGTCAGGGCACTTCATTATAAACTGCCCCAGCCGTTCTCGTAAGACTAATGCAGCACTCATTCATTGTGAGTGTTGCGAGAGGGGACTGTCAGGTCGAGCCTCAGGCTCAGAGAGATCTGCAGCAACAGATCTTGATTTCTCGGACTTAAACTCCGTTACCTCTGAGGACGTTGACTGTGTAAACGCTGCCATTTTTCAAGTTTCCTCAGCGGTGTCCCAGCTGGTTGTAAGAAAAACAATTCTCATTGCTTTCTTTCCATCAAACTCTGGGGTTGACTCAGCTTGGGTGTCTAGCTCTGCTATGATCGACTCAGGGCAAGTGGAAATTTTTATGGATGTCTCCTTTGCTCTGAAACAGGGGATACGTTCAGTGAAGAAGGCTACTCCAGTACAGATGGAAATGTGGATGGCTCCCTGCTGACCTCTGGACAGTGGATCAGGAAACAGAGCCTTTGAGGGTTTTATGGGTAAAGATCACAAGAGAAACTGTCCTTTATGCTTATCTCTTCTCCCCACTTTCCCATTATTCTAGGGCTACCATGGCTGCAGGCTCAGAATCCTACCATTAACTGGGAGACCAAGGAATTACACTTTCCAGAGAAACAGATGAGCCCAAAAGTTTCGCTTGCTCTGTTCCTAAAGGAACCATGTCAGTCCCTGAACTCCAGCTGTTTACCAGGACTATGTGGATTTATGTGACAAGAAGAACGCTGACCAGCTTCCTCCTCACCGTCCATATGATTGTCCAATTGAATTATTGCCTGGAGCAGAGATACCTTTTGGTAAGATCTACCCCCTGGCGGGCCCGGAGCTAAAGGCTTTTAAAGGATTACATAGACGAAAAATTAGCCAAGGGCTTCATAGCCCCTCTTCATCTCTGCAGGTGCACCATCTTCTTTGTAAAGAAGAAAGATGGATCTCTGAGACCATGCGTAGATATAGGGAACTCATAAGGTTACTATTAGAAACCGTTACATTGCCTTTAATCCCTGAGTTATTGGGAGAGTGCGAATGCCAAAATTTTCTCTAACTAGATCTTCGTGGGGCTATAACTTAGTCCGTATTAGACCTGGGGATGAATGGAAGACTGCATTCAGGTCACGCTATGGACACTTTGAATATCTAGTTATGCTTTTGGTCTGGGTACCGCCCCAGCCACTTTCCAAACACTTGGTGAATGACATCTTCAGGGATCTCCTAGATACATTCGTGGTAATTATTTGGTGATATTCTAATTTTTTCTAACTCCACAGAGGAACATCATGGACATGTGAGAATGGTCTTGGAACGTCTAAGACAAAATCATTTTACAATAAACTTGAAAGTGTGAATTCCATAGGACCGAAATTCAATTTCTGGGGTATGTACTGTCTACACAAGGAATTAGTATGGATGGAAGCAAAACCCCAAGCATCAAGGATTGGCCAAAGTCTAGAAATGTGAAGGAGGTACAGCGCTTCATCGGGTTTGCCAACTTCTATAGACGTTTCATTAGAAATTTCTTGAGGTAGTGTCACCTATCACCCAACTTACCCGGAAAGGTCTGGTTTCCTGGACTCCCCAAGCCCAGGAAGCATTTCCGTCTAAAAGATAAATTTACCACTGCACCTATCCTAGTACATCCCAACCCCGAGCTTGCCTTCATAATAGAGGTGGATGCTTCAGACTGTGCCGTTGGAGCTTACTCTCTCAGAGAACAGGTGAGAAGAATGTCTTTCATCCCTGTGCCTTCTTTCCCAGCAAGTTGTCTTCGGCGAGAGGAACTACGATGTGGGCAATAGAGAGTTGTTGGCCATTATTGCCGCCTTCAAAGAATGGAGACACCTTCTTCAGGGGCTGCACAGCAATAGTCGTCTGACAGATCATCGTAACCTTGAGTTTATCAGGTCGGCTAAGTGCCTGACTCCTCGCCAGGCTGCTGGAATCTTTTCTTAAACCAATTTAATTTTATCATTTCTTATTAGACCAGGATCGCGCAATGGAAAGGCTGATGCACTCTCTAGGATTTACTCAGCAGAGACACGTCCAATTACCCTCCTAAGACTTTCTTCCTGACTCTAGATTCCTAGGAGTAATTCATAATCAAGACCTACTTAAGGACATCAAGGAAGCAACCATGCGGATTCCTTTTGGCACAACCCCCAAGGGACGTAAGTCTTGTCTTTTATGAATGGTGTGTGGATTCAGGGACAACGCCTGTATATTCCTGAAACAGTCAGATTGAGAGTATGCAACTCATTCACGATTCCAAGATAGCTGGACATAGAGGAATTCTAAAGACACAGGAATTTCTCTCTCGTTTCTTTGTGGTGGCCACTTGCAGGAAGGATGTTTTAAACTATGTCACTTCATGTGAAGTCTGTGCAAGATGCAAAAACACCTCGCTCCTCACCAACTGGTCTGTTACAGCCTCTTCCACCCCGTCCCGCCCGTGGGGATCCATTTCTATGGACTTCATTGTGGAGTTACCACCTCTCAAGGGAAGAAACACCATTCTAGTGGTGGTTGACCGTCTAAAAAGGCAGCTCATTTTATCCCTTGTGTCGGCTTACCCACTGCAAAACAGACATCAGATTTGATGATTAAAGATGTGTTTCGCTTCATGGAGTACCGGATGGGTTATTTCGGATCGAAGGGTGCAATTCACTTCTAGGTTTTGGCAAAATTTCTGTGCAGCATTGACATTAAAGTAAACTTTCTTCTGCTTTTCATCCCCAGACTAATGGACAGACAGAACGAACCAATCAAACCCGGAGCAGTATCTCCGCTGCTTTATCTGCCACCTACGGATGATTGGGTGGATCTACTTCCATTAGCTGGTTCTCGTTATAAACAACTCTCAGAGGCCTCCACTAGCGTCTCCTTTTTACTCTAATCTAGGTTTCATCCTAACATTCTACCACGATTTCCCATAGAAACGCCTTTACCAGCAGTGGCTGAAGAATCACGTCTTTACAGAAGAATATGGATCTTCTAAAGGAGAATCTGGAATCGGCTCAGGAAAGGTACAAGAAAGCAGCAGATAAATTTCGTAAACTGCACCAGCTTTCAAGGTAGGAGACTTGGTTGGCTGTCAACCAGAAATCTTAAGTTAAGGATTCCATCGTCTAAGTTGGGACATAGTACATTGGACCCTATAAAATCAGTAAAATTATAAGTGCCGTTGCTTGTCCGTCTTCAACTGCCCAGAACTTGAGAATTCACCCTGTCTTTCATGTATCCCTACTAAGGCTGCGACACCCAATACGTTTCTGGACGTTCTTCTCCTTGCCCTGACCCAGTGCTAGTCGATGGTCAGGAAGAATTTGTGGTGGAAAGGATTTAGATTCCAGGTTGTATAGAAATCAGTTACAATATCTGATTAAATGGCAGGGCTACCCAGTGGGACAACTCATGGGACCAGTCAATAACGTTAATGCTCCTCGCTTTGCTCCGTCAGTTTCATCAGAGGTACCCACACAAGCCTGGCCTGAGGTCTCCGGAGGTTGTCCCTAAGGGGGGAGTAATGTAAGGTTCTGTGTACATGTTCCTGAAACTCAGTTTGTTCGTCAGCCATTTTACTTTCTGTCTTGCTGCAGCTATCTTGCCTCAGTCAAAATGGAGTTTCCGCTTGCTGTTCCGCCCTGATTCTCTCCTTTTGCTTCTAAGCAGCCACAGCTGAGTAATCAGTGCTTCAGAATCTAGCCTGCAGTGAACCTGTGACTGATCCTAAAGCCTTGGACCTTGTACTCCAGCTTTTCCTACTGAGGAATTGAAGCACTTGTGGACTCTGAAACCCTGCTCTTTGAAAGACCCGTTTGCATGGACTTACGTAACAGAGAAGAAGATCCTGAACCTGTTGTGGAGAGTGATTGCTGAGCTTAGATTACTCTGGCCTGCTGTGTCTCCTGTTTCTGTGTCGCAAACTGTGGATATTTTTGCCAACTTGTATGAAGTAATACAAGACTTTCTATATGAAACCTTGTCTCATGTATTTTCATCGCACCAAAGCACAAGACGTATATGAATGCACATAGTTGCAGCTTGCATA